>OENM01000991.1:0-10469 GCA_900239745.1 Rotaria magnacalcarata
GTCGATATAAGTTTGTTAGTATCAGTGAGGTGGGCCGTTTCTACTGTTTGTTTTGCTGTAAGATTATGTAGCTTGAAAACATGACGTTATTTTGAAACATTTAATCGTTTTCATGGTAATATAGAATTTGTGAATAGAAAAAATGATATATATGTATTTCTACTAGGGCTATTTAAAACTCCCCTATACGAGAAACTAAAACTTTAATTTGCCCTAGGTGAGATTAAAATTTCAATTTCCCCTAAGGGCCTGCATTTCAATCTCCCCTGTAACGTATATGTTAAATATATCAATGGTCAGCAAAAAAAAGCAGGCAGACTCTAGAGTTCATTTGCACGAAAATTGACTTTTCATCCTATCTGTGCACAGTTGGCACATGATTACAATAGATGCTGTTAATAGTTGGAAAAACGTTCAGGACATAATGCTGTTATGATTCAACAGGGTGCATTAACCAGTACGCCAATGAAAGCAATGGCTGCTGGTGTTTATAAAGGATATGCATGTGTATGGTTTGGTCAACAAGTAGATACATATCCACCATCATCATAAATGCCTTTGTTTCTTCGTTCTGACGTCGACTATTGATTTATTCTTAATATACAATCAATAAAAGAAAAGAAAATATTAGTCAACACTTGTCTATTGTTTTTAATATCATATCGTGACATAACAGTTTCAATGGAATAAATAATTTTAAGCTTTATTTTTATGGCTGAGCGTCAATGTTAATTGTTTAAAGGCCAGCGATTTTTATAAAATTAGGGTTCAGTCACTTAAAACGCATTATCAAGAATGATATCACGATCTTGACAATTCCAAGCTTCAGCGTTTTCTTCCCTTGAACTCCTGTTTGCAGTGTGACTCATCTTTTTGCCAACTACTGAAAATGAGTGGTGCAGCTGGCGTCTATATACTTCTATCCATTGGTAATCACATACATATCTCATAGCTTTAGCGTTTAGCTTCTAAAATTTTCTATTAAAACTACTGTTATTCGTATACGCTGTGACCAGTGACTCAAACAACGTCCAGCCTTGAGCTAGAATCAACAGCAACAAAATTACCGAGTCAAATCAAATGTATCGTTTTTCTATTCTACCAACTCCATAATAAATACACAGTAAATAATTGCCATGTTATTTTCAACTCTCATCATGCTTTCATTCGATGATGTGTAGATGCAACTACAAGCTTAACTTTTAGGTGTAATGTATAATCCCATCGCAAGCTACGAACAAAGCAGAAACCAGCGAAGAAATGATTTATGAATGATGTTTTTTCTATTGAACCCAAACTGTTATCATTTTTTCATTTTCATGTTGCCAACGACTGTAAAGCACAACAGCTAAAATCTGATAGTTCATTCTATCATATAAAAAATTATTCATATGATCATTTCTTATGTTAGATGAGTTTTTCTTCGATGATGATCCAAAATATAATTAATTTTTCTTTGTAGATATCGCATACTAATTATCTTCAGAGGAACTATTGATTCTATATTTTCAGATTTATTACCATGAGTAGACATGAGCAGATATAATTACTATCATGTATTGAAAATATAGCTGGTTTACAACAAAGATATTTCCTTCATGTTGGCCCAGTCAATCTCAAATCGACTGTTTTTGAAGCAAATGATGTCAATTCAATTGCATGTTCCTTGTGTAGCTCGATGACTTTCTGTAAGTATCGATTCATCATTCATTGAGAATGGCAAAAAGACAATTGACTGCAGTTCAGAAATGTCATTATTGCAGTCATAATCAATATAACCTTAAAATACAGCTATGGCTGAAAATATTAGTCGTTGATATTTATCTATTTTGATTTTCAAAAAGCCAAAAAGGATTTATGCTGATTCAATAGCTGATCTTTGATATACTGACATTTTTTACAACAGCTATTATTGACTGATAAATAATCTACTGTACTCATTTTTCTCTGGTGACAGGACTCATGAGACACGACATTTGAGTTCTTCGATATTTTAGTATCAATAAATGATCGATTTGAAAAATTATGATATTTATAGACTTCTTACGAATAACTAGATGATAAATGAGGCTTTCACTATTTTAAAACGTTCTTGTCTCTTGCAAATATACCGTCAGACAAACAATTAAAATATAACAAATACATTGCTGGAAAAAAGTAAAAAGTAGGTTATTCTTGTTATCTTGATAATTTTATGGCTGACATGACGAAGGATTAATCTATATTGAATATTCGTCCTGGTTTACTGTCCTTGTCTATAGATCTGTATTATTCGATCAATGAATGCTTATAGTCAATTAGTAATGATATATCCTTGTTTTTTACCAAAAAATGAGCTCGTGTATCGGACTGAAATACCAGGACCTTAACTGATATTAGGTTCAACTATCAGTACACTATTTTCATCTATCATTCGAATATAATAAGGAATTGAGAGTTTTCTTACGGCCCATTCATAGAAAAAATGCATGTTTCTGTTAGAGCTTAACAAATACAAGTAGATATTGCACCCGCACTTTCCTCTAAAAGTTTGATTAATCAATATATTACTCTACTTTTATCATTTCATTTCTTCTTTCAAAGTCTACCAATATTTCCTATTGGTTTGTTCTCAGTGACTGGTTGTACTGGTCTCTATTTTATGTTTCAAAATTTGATTCATTAGTTTCTTTTGAAACTTAGGACTCCAATATTCACTAAGCTCCTATAACAGTATTTTTCTAATTGAATGCACATTTTCTTACTCCCAAGAGCACAAAGATATGAAGTGATCGAGTTATGTTCATGTTTCAATTTCGTTTTAGATCAATAAACATGAAATCAATAAACTGTCTTAGTTTTGTTTTGATCTTTCTTCTCGATAGCTGTAATTCGTGGTCAAAGCCTAAAATAACATTGGATGAATTTTTTAACAACACTGAATTTCTGTCATTGACTCTTGCACCCAACAATGATCCATGGATTCTTATTCAAACAATCTATCCCAGATGGGATCAAAATATCTTTGAATACCATCTTCATCTTCAATCGTTGAATGGTACCAGTAAAAAGTTGATAACTCGGCATACGACAGATTCATTGAGGCCCCTCTGGCAAGATGATTGGATTGCATACAGCTTTGAAGACCAATCTAAGAAAGTAGATGTTGAAGAGCAACAGCATTTCATTCAACTTTATTCAACTCGAACTCAACAAATATTTTCTCTCGCACTAGGTAAAGAACCTATTCATGCGTTCACTTGGTCTAATAAGAACACTAGTCTCTATTTTGCTACACAAACGTCATGGAGTAAAGAATCAGAAACTGAATACAAGAACGAATGGAACGATGCAATTGAATATCGAGAAAAAGAACGCGGTGATACAATCTTTCGTGTTAATTTTGAAGATTTTGCACAGATTCGAATCGAAGCTGTTACAAACATTTCATTACAAGTAGCTGAATTGTTGTGCTCGCCCGACGGAAAAACTCTCGTCTTCTCTACTGTATCAAGATCACGACAGATTGAATCGATAAATGACTACGAAATCTATTCGTTTGACTTGACCAATCATCTATCATCTAGTCCAGTTCAACTAACGAATAATCAAGCAATTGAACGGAATTTGAAATGGTTCAACGACGATTCTATCCTATTCACAGTTATTGCTGAAGGATCTATCGAAGGTGAATATCATGATACTCAAGGACGGCTCTATTCAATCAGTCTCGTGAATGGTCGAATTCATCGTTGGGCTGATCAATTTACAGGTTCAGTAACGGGCTTCGCTTTACTAGACTATGGACATCGAGGTGTAATCATACTTGGTCAATTGAATACTGAGATTCAAATCTACACTCAATTGTCACCAACCAGTCCATTGATCAAACGAATAGGATGGAATGGGACCTATGAAAAACTGGTCACTAGTTCTACAGATAACATATCTATGATTGCTTTCATTCACTCATCATTTGATACACCACAAGAGGTGTATTTCGTTGATATTATTGAGCATCTTAGCGTTGCTAACATAGTAACAAATGAAAATATAATATTTACGAAAAGAAATCTACCGAAGGGTACATCATATCAATGGATGAATGAAGAAGATGGTACTGAAATCGAAGGTGTTCTGCTCTATCCACCAGATAAATTTGGGCAGAAAAATTTGCCATTATTAGTGCTTATTCACGGTGGACCTTATAGTGCAAGTTTGAACGCTTTTCGTGCAGACTGGTATAATTGCGCTATGATGCTAGCCACTGAGGGTTGGCTTGTATTGCAACCTAACTATCGAGGTTCGACAGGTCTGTGTAAATTTCTTGAATTAAATTTTCAATTTTAGTATGTCAAACCCTTATTTGTTTTTTGTATAGGTTATGGCGATCAGTTTCTGCACGATGTTATACATGAGTTCCTTTCTCGACCAGGCAAAGATATTCTATTTGGTGTAGATGCATTAATAAAAGATGGAATTGCAGATCCTAAAAAACTCGCCATTGACGGTTATAGTTACGGTGGATATTTAACAAATTGGTTAATCACACAAACAACTCGTTTTAACGTTGCTCTTACTGGTGCTGGTGGCGTAGAAAATGTGGTTGATTGGGGCACCAACGATATGCCATTGAGCAACTTTTACTTCTTAGGTGGTTTTCCATGGCAAATTCCTAGCCGCTATCAAGAACAAGCTGCTATATTTCAATTGGACAAAGTTCGGACACCAACGCATATTATTACTGGTGGCAATGATATTCGAGTTCCAGTTGCACATAATTATCTATTCGAGCGAGCACTTCGTTCACTTGATATTCCGCACAAGTTGATCATCTTCCCGAATGAAGGTCATGATATTGGTATAAATCCGTGGCATGGGAAAATCAAAATCCGAGAAGAATTGAAATGGTTACACAAATACGGCTTCATTTGCGTATGGACATGCGAAGAAACGTTGATTTCGCTTGGTAATAGCTGATAAATAAATTCAGAAATTACCTTGCTTTATTTTCTATGACCTATACATTTTATAAACAGCAATAACCTATTGAAGCGAAACTCAGGCGATAGAAAAGGCAATCGTGCATCTCAATAGTCAACTATCATAGAAGCATCTATATGTACTGAGAACAAAAATTGATATAGATTCGGAACCAGTTTTACAATTAAGTCGAAGTTTCCTTTATAAACCTAAAATACTTAAAAAATAATTATTAATAATAAGAAACTTGTGGTTAAGTTTTATACGGTATTTATTATTATTATTATTATTATTTTTCGAGTAGAAAAATAAGTAAAAGTTTTCGTTCTTATCAGGACGCGTGAGTTTTACCACCTCATCCATCTGTTCTTCTTTTCAATTGAATTTTGAAAATGTCGCATCGATGAATATTAGCTATATTGTCGAGCAAATATATGCCTATGTATTGTCAACATACGACGATCTTCGCCATATTGAAAAGAAAGAGTTTTGCCTAGAAACTTGCACAGAACAGTAATAAATGAGGCGAAGGATCGAGTTTTCTAGGTATTTTAAATTATTTTAAATCTACAATTCAAATTTCATTAACTTTCTTGTGTCAATAACAATAGTTCACTCTGACAATCTGCTTTAAATCTAGTCGAACTTCTCAACGTTTTTGGAAATGCATGATTGGTCACTCATTCCATCCATAATTTGCACGACAGATTTATCGTGATCGTGACTAATGTGCATAGCATATGCAATGTGGGTTCTGATGAGTAAACATGTTTTGATAAGAAAGGAATATATAGAATATATAGAGCACATCCCGATTCTTTGTACAACGAACAGCATACAATCATCGCCTAGAACAAATTGCAATCGACTTTAAATTCACAACAAGTTAATCTTTTTCTTGAATTTTACTTTATTTCTGTGATATTCGAAGCTCAATTATACGTAAGTTAGTATCATATAAATCTAACGTCATAGATTCAAACGAAAGAATAGAAGACTGAATTAAGTACAGCTTAGTATATCAAGAACATACAGTGTCAAAACTAACAAGGATTATTTTTAGATAACGTAAATAAGTGACTGAACGAAAAAAGTATTATTCATGATTTAAAATAGTGTTTATCAATAGTATCTGCAATTATCCAAATAATGATGAGTAGAGGATCCCATACGTGTAATGGAAAGATTGTAATTCAATGTAAGATTTTGAGAGTTTTCTACAAAACTTATAATATGAGCTAAATCAGAATCTACTTTATTTACTTAATTCCCTATGTGTCTTAAAGTGATTTAAGCTGTTATTAATGTCTTTATCATATTGAATGTTATTTCAGAAACAAATGAAAAACCCATCAGTTGATTTTAATAATAGAAAAATTAATGTTCGATTAAAAAACTGCTTTCTTTGCTAATAGCATTTTATTTTTATTTTAGTATTTTAGTAAAATTCAATTATGTCTTTCACAGAGAAAGATGAAGTACCACTGTTAAACGATTAATTGAAAGTATGCCGAATATGTTGTGATAGCGGCAATTCTAATGATTTAATTAGTCCATGTTTATGCAGTGGTCGCTCTGCTTATGTTCACAAAAATTGTCTAAATGATTGGCGTTCAGAAAATTCACGTGGAAAATGTTTCAAGTTTTGTAACATCTGTCAATTTGAATACATCATTGAAACTATTCAAAACGATCCCAAACTGAAAGAAAAAGACTCCTGAAATATAATTTCTTTGTTATTCGAGATTCAATAGTATTTATTCTTGTGGTTCAATTAGTGGTTATTACTTTAGGTTTTCTGATAAGGGCTATCGACAAGAATGATGAGATCATCAAAAGTCTCTATTCAGACTCTACAAGCGAATTCACAGTTTATTATCTGAGTGGTTCCGTATTATTATTATTGGGCATCGTGGGATTTTTATCTTTAATTATCTTTTTATGTTCGAGTACAAGGTGGATAAATTGCAGAAGATCTGGCAGAATCGGTCATAATCAAAGTAGTGATAGAGACGGGTTGTTTGCTAGCGTAGTAGCTATCGTAATGATATGTGCTGTAATTGGATTTTTCGTTGGAATTGTTCTTACGAGGGAAGATCACCAAGTGTTCAATCGCTTTTGCGTTGAAACTGCTTACATTATGTAGCTCCCAAGGAGCTTTGAATACGCTGAAAATATTTTGGACGGATAGCTTATTGTTACGAAAATAGACCATTTGTAAGGTATGGGTATTAGTGAGAGCCTGGAGTTCCCCTCAGGAACATTAAAAAAGATTGATTTTCGAATTTCAACTTGAAATTTTACATAGAAAGACGCCTTAAGGAAAACAACTTTTTATGAACGTATCAGGCCTTTCTACGTTTCCTATCACTAGACACAGGTATCGTGAAATTTTTATTTTACATCTTTCAAATAAAGTGGCAGATTTTATGAAAAAGACAAATTCCATGGTCAAAAGCATTCATAAAACACTATTCTCGTTGAGTTCTATTGGTATATAAAATTTCAAATCAAAATTCGAAAATCAATTTTTCTAATGTTCCTGAGGGAGAGTACGGCAATCATAAAAGAATGCCATAAAAATGGCCTACTTTCGTAACAATAAGCTATCCGCCCAAAATATTTTCAGCGCATTCAAAGTTCCTTGGGAGCTGCATAATGTAAGCAGTTTCAACGCAAAAGCGATTGAACATTTGGTGGCCTTCCCTCGTTAGTGTAATCATGTTAAGAAAAATAATGAAACACCACACAAGTAAATTATGGTTACGACAAGAAGCCGAGAAATATATCGTGAAAGATTTTCAAGGACGAAGACAAGAATTGGAAAAATATAAAAACAACTCTCCTACACTCACAATGATGTTGGCCGACGAGCAAAATTTTATATCAATACTCATTTTCGCTGCAATCTATTACATACGCTGTAACTCAATTGGATCTAAATGTTTGATTTTTTTGAGCTCATGCTTGCCGCGTGCAATGATACGTATGTTCGTATCGATATTTTGCAAGTAGTTATACTTTCTTTCAATTAGTATTTACTTACTCAATTGATTGTACAATAGATCTGTGACATGAGGATGGACTTCTTCCTACTACATCCTGTCTAGCAGCTAGCTAGCTCGTTTCTATCTATTTAACAAATGACTTCATAGAAAATCGCCAAAACTCCGTTTTGATTCCCTTTTAAACAGTGCCATTCTAGGTATCTTGGACTCAACAAATAAATTATGAATATTTCTTGGAAAAATATCTCAGCATCGCACTTTAGCATTTCATTTTGATTACATGGCTGCTTTTTAGCATATACTACTTAATATTTTGTTAATTTATATTTCTAAATGATTAATATTATTTGGTACTATTCACTGAAACCAATATTTCGTAGTAACTGAAAAATTGGAATCATTCTCGCACTCTTCTAATCAACATGCTTATGAGCAATCAATAAAATAATTTGATACCAGCAGAAACTAGCTCCACTAAGTAGAACTCGAATTTTCAAGAAAATGCTTAGAAAAACTACCGCCTGAATGAGCTGACTTCCCAACAAGCATATAATAGATTTCTTTAGCAACCGATACAGAGAAAACCTTTTTTTCTTGAACAAAATAATGTAAAGAATCACTGTTACATGTTATCTTATTATGCGTTGGGAACTATATTGACTGATCCTTATTCTAATTAAAACTATAATTAGCCACAATCATGTTTATTAAAATGTTTTTACCCAAAAATATTTTCCGAATGAAACAAAAAAACTCATAAACAGACTGGAATATTCAATAGAAAAAACAATTTTGGGTCGATGTTTCCACTGGAAATTCTAAAACATGTTAGATATTTTCTCTTTACGTTTACTGTAAGTTATTGATTCATTGTTTATGGTAAGAAATTAACATTATTTGGACCAATTGCAGTAATTGAAAATGATCCGGTAGTATCAATAGGGAACGTTGTAACGACCAGTTTATATGAAACACCAGCCTCTAAATAAGCGATCAATCTAAACTGCTTACTACCAGGATAATCGTCATTGGATGTTAGCAAGTTGAGATTAGGATCGGATGGATAATAGATGCCTGTGTATAGATAACCTAACGTGTCCATACTACTTGAACTTGTGAAACTGTAAACGCCTGTGGTATAAATAATGATCGAGATCTCCTTATAGTATTTCCCTGAGCTGGGATTGCGTTCGCTATTGAGTGTTAAAGCACTTGAATAACTGGTAGAAATAGAACCTTCTGGGAATTCAGTCATTTCCCAATTTGGATATTCTGTTGATTGCTCGAATTCTACTATGGCTTCATCACTTGTTGCTATTGTTGTTGTTTCAGATGACACTAGAAATGTGAAACATTAAATAATGATCTAGTCTACTCATAAAATACATTTTCTTCTTCTGTAGTACCCATTCATAGTTTTTCTATATATTTGAAAACATTTTACCATTATGGGTATAGAATTTCTTTCTGTTATACAATAATGCTTATTCTATATTTTGATTTTAATTAGCTTTCGTTATTACGAAGGACTACCAACTCTGCATAGATGGTAATAGCAGCACATCTTTCTATCATAATTATGAATTGACAATTTCACCTAAAAATTTTACCATCCGGTTTTCTTCTTTTGCATATTGTCATCAACTATTTCCAATCAATCTTCACGACGCTGTTGACAAAATCACGTATTTTCCACGCTTTCTACTCATAAAACCTTATAATATCCTCTTATGTTAACATTTGAACCTATCTTCGAATGCCCATTGAAAATGTGGAATTGTTGTGATTCACGCTTTATCATAATAAGGAGGCAGTTTATGTTTGGGGCGTGTGGGTGCACTTATAATAAGATAACGATTCACTTACTTATCATTGTTGTGTCGGTAATGTTTCTCGGGAAGAAGTCAACATAAGTTGGTCCACGAACAATAATTGTGAATGCTCCCATTACATTCGAACCGAAAGTTGTAACAACTAATGTATATGAAACACCAGCCTCTAAATCAGCTATCAGCGTGAACTGATTACTACCAGAATAATCATCATTGTATGCTAGCATGTTTAAATTTTGATTCGACGGATTAAATTCACCGGTGTACAGATAGCCAAAAGTGTCGATACTACTTGTGCTAGTGAAACTGTAAGTGCCTGTGATGTAAACGATGATTTCTATCGCTTCATAGTATTTGCTTAGGTAGGGGTAGCGTTCGCTACTTAATGTTAAAGCACTTGAATAATTAGAGATAATCGAATTTTCTGGAAATCCTGTGATTTCCCAATCTGGATATTGTGTCATATCAGGATACTCTGTCGTATCTAGATATTGTGTCATATCTGGATATTGTGTCATATCTGGATAGTCTGTTGATTGCTCGAATTCTACTGATTCTTTAGACGTTGTCTCAGTTCCAGACGGCACTAGAAAGATGAAACAGGAACTAATGATCTAATGAATGTTTGACATGTTTTTCTTTTCATTTTTCAGACAATCAGTTAGTG
>OENM01000991.1:10474-49045 GCA_900239745.1 Rotaria magnacalcarata
CAATTATTAAATTCAGAAGCAGTTTACCATTCTACTGACTGAGTCATCTCCTTTATGACACACTGTTTATAGTTTATTTTCCATCTTTAGCGTGAAATATTTCGATAATGCGGCTATCAAACAGTGACAAAACGCTGTCATATTTATACAACTTTCCCAAAAACGCTCAGCGCCTAATTTTCTTCTTTCGTATGTCATCAATTTTTCTCACTTTCTGTTCTAATGAAAATTTAAAATGAATGCCAATTTAAATACTTTAAAACTATATTCGGATGCCCATTGATAATCTGTTATTATTGTTACGAAGGTATTATTATAGTTAGGACGACGTGCATGTGATTCTAAAGGGTGTGCATAGAAAAAGAAAATATTTTACTGACTGATCATTGTTGTGTCTGTAATGTTTCTCGGGAAGAAGTCAACATAAGTTGGTCCACGAGCAGTAATTGTGAATGCACCTCTCACATCGGAACGGTAAGTTGTGACAACTAATATATATGAAACACCAGCCTCTAAATAAGCTATCAGTTTGAACTGATTACTACCAGGATAATCATCATTGGATGTTAGCATGTTTAAATTTTGATTCGATGGATTAAATTCACCGTTGTACAGATAGCCCAAAGTATCGATTTGACTTGAACTTGTGAAACTGTAAGTACCTGTGGTGTTAACGATGACTTCTATCGCTTCATAGAATTTATTTTGGTTCGGGTAGCGTTCACTACTAAATGTTAAAGCACTTGAATAATTAGAGAATACCGAATTTTCTGGAAATCCTGTGATTTCCCAATCTGGATATTGTGTCATNCTGATCCTTCAGACGTTGTCTCAGTTCCAGGCGGCACTAGAAAGATGAAACAGGAACTAATGATCTAATGAATGTTTGACATGTTTTTCTTTTCATTTTTCAGACAATCAGTTAGTGGCAATTATTAAATTCAGAAGCAGTTTACCATTCTACTGACTGAGTCATCTCCTTTATGACACACTGTTTATAGTTTATTTCCATCTTAAGCATGAAATATTTCGATAATGTGGCTATCAAACAGTGACAAAACGTTGTTATATTTATGTGGCAGTAGAGATTAGAATTCAGTTGAGATGGGAATTGTTGATTATTCTATAAATGTGATGAGAGAGAGTGATTCAGAGAAATAAAATTTTATTAGTGAGTGATATGAGATAGTTTGATTGATTGTGTAGATTGAAAAACACGTTGTTGTTTCCAAGATTAATTGTGTCAATCTTTCATGATTGGAAAGAGCGAAATGAGAAAGATTCTGAAAAGATGTTTATTTCGATGCGCGGGACATTGGGACAGAGGGACACTGATTTTTCTCTTTCGTTCTGCAATCGAAGAAAAGACTGAAAAAAATTTTCGCCATATTTCGAAGAAAGAAAAAAGATTTTAGCTATATTTATTGCGAAGTACGGGTCTCGAGCAGGTGGGATGGGAATGGAGCGAGTTTTTATATCGAATGATATGGAAGGAAAGTAAAAGTTTTTTTTCTAATTTTTAATGAAGTTAATTGAGAAGTTTCTTATATGAGTACTCCATTTAATGTGTTATTATCTACAATCGTTGTTCGTTAAAAACAAATAACCTAATATAAAGGAAACTTCGTAATTTATGTCTAATCATGGCCTGTTTCATAGTGACGATTATCAATTATAAAAGCTTAAATTAATAAAGAAATGCTGACAAAAAGTTAGATATTAATAAATTCTACAAAATTTTTGAAGTGTAAAACTCGGATAAATAAGTATTTATTTAATGATGTAACATTATGTCATAATCAACGAAGTATTTTATTTTCTTTTAATATTAAATTATCACTTCAGCAAGATACATTAATTACTATATGACTCATACAAGCGAGATGAGAGCGCGTTGAGATAAATGAAAAATAAGAAATGAATTTTCTTTTGTTGTAGATTTCTTTTTTGAATTGGTGACCAAATTTTGATCAATTAGAAAATAGTTTGCTAAATCTAAGTCACAGAAAAAAGTTTCCATATCGTTCATATAATTTTATTTGCATTTTGATTTTCGAAACTCTTTTCTTCGTTTCTTTTCTTTTCTTCGCTCTCTTTTGTGTCTATTTTCTCTATCTTTAATTAAATCTATGATTCCAATCTCAACTAAATTCTCATGTCAACTGTAACATTTATGGAACTTTACTGAAAACGCTCAGCGTCTAATTTTCTTCTTTCGTATGTCATTAATTTTTCTCACTTTCTGTTCTAATGAAAATTTAAAATGAATGCCATTTTAAATACTTTAAAACTATGTTCGGATGCCCATTGATAATCTGTTATTATTGTTACGAAGGTATTATTATAGTTACGACGATGCTTATATGTGATTCTGAACGGTGTGCATAGCCAGGCGAATCAATCCGATACCGAATCCCATCCGATTCCATGGGGTCTTACCATCCCACGAAATCAGGTTCGATTTCTGGTGGAGGAATCAATGTCGGATCCGACAGTCCTATTTCCAATCATATCTGATTGTCGGAACCAATGAAATCCGAAGCACTCCAGTTCCGTTTGACCGATGATGTCGGATTTTATCAGTTTCCGATACTAGAATCCGATATCGATTCCAGAAGTAGGAATCCGACGATAATTCCATAGTTTCCTTGGGCCTTCCGAAGAACTCCGTCGGATTCCAATAGGAACCAATCGAAACTCATCGAATCATAGGTTAGGATTCATTCTCCTGGGTAGAAAACAGAAAATATTCTACTAACTTATCATTGTTGTGTCTGTAATGTTTCTCGGGAAGAAGTCAACATAAGTTGGTCCACGAGCAGTAATTGTGAAGGCACCCCTCACATCGGAACTGAAAGTTGTAACAACTAATATATATGAAACACCAGCCTCTAAATAAGCTATCAGTCTGAACTGATTACTACCAGGATAATCATCATTGCGTGTTAGCATGTTTAAATTTTGATTCGATGGATTAAATTCACCGTTGTACAGATAGCCCAAAGTGTCGATTTGACTTGAACTTGTGAAACTGTAAGTACCTGTGGTGTTAACGATGACTTCTATCGCTTCATAGAATTTATNCTACTAAATGTTAAAGCACTTGAATAATTAGAGAATACCGAATTTTCTGGAAATCCTGTGATTTCCCAATCTGGATATTGTGTCATGTCTGGATAGTCTGTTGATTGCTCGAATTCTGCTGATCCTTCAGACGTTGTCTCAGTTTGAGAGGGCACTAGAAAGATGAAACAGGAACTAATGAATGTTTGACATGTTTTTCTTTTCATTTTTCAGACAATCAGTTAGTGGCAATTATTAAATTCAGAAGCAGTTTACCATTCTACTGGCTGAGTCATCTCCTTTCTGACACACTGTTTATCGTTTATTTTCCATCTTTAGCGTGAAATATTTCGATAATGCGGCTATCAAACAGTGACAAAACGCTGTGATATTTATAAAACTTTGCCAAAAACGCTCAGCGCCTAATTTCTTTCGTTCGTATGTCATTAATTTTTCTCATTTTCTGTTCTAATGAAAATTTAAAATGAATGCCAATTTAAATACTTTAAAACTGTGTTCGGATGCCCATTGATAATCTGTTATTATTGTTACGAAGGTATTATTATAGTTAAGACGATGTGTATGTGATTCTAAAGGGTGTGCATAGAAAAAAGAAAGTATTTTACTAACTTATCATTGTTGTGTCTGTAACGTTTCTCGGGAAGAAGTCAACAGACGTTGGTCCAACAGCAATAATTGTGAATGGCCCAATTACATTCTCGCCGAAAGTTGTAAAGACCAAAGTGTATGAAACGCCAGCCTCTAAATTAGCTATCAGTTTGAACTGATTATTACCTGCAGAATCATCATTGGATGTTAGCAGGTTTAAGTTTGGATTTGATAGGTCAAAAACGCCTGCGTACAAGTAGCCGAAAGTGTCCATATTACTTGAACTTGTGAAACTGAAAGTGCCTGTGATATTAACAATGACTTCAATCGCTTGATAATATTTGGTTGAGTTGGGAAAGCGTTCACTACTAAATGTTAAAGCACTTGAATAACTAGAGAAAACCGAATTTTCTCGAAATCCTGTGATTTCCCAATCTGGATATCCCGTTGTTCCTGGATATGTAGTTGTTGTTGTTGTTCCTGGATATGTTGTTGTTGTTCCTGGATATGTTGTTGTTGTTCCTGGATATGTTGAAGTCGGTGCTAACAACAATAGGCAATCGTTTTATCTACGTAAAAACTGTATTTCCTCCCTAAAGCACCGATTTTTTGTGTATCTATGATTTGTAAATTAGTTGACCGTTCTTGAGTTCGATATAGTCTTTGTTTTGGAACTATTTTTCAAATTGGAAAACGGTATGTACCGGTCGACAGAGAGTAGAAAATCGGATAATTTTACTTTTCCTCACCTCAATTCTTTGATGTCGTCACACTGAAAATTTTTTTGTAAAGATCGCCTATTGCAATCCGAAAACTAACATATTCGTGTCACATTGAAGGTATTGATGCTAGTAAGAAGTGAGCTGACAGAAGATATAATTTCTCATGCTTTTACTTCGAGCAACAATATAATTCTTATGGGAATTCATTGTCTAGGATTCACTTGATACTTTGCGAAGATAAGTATAGCGAGTATTCATTTTTATGTGGATTTGTTTTGACTTTATCCTTATACTATTGGAAAGTTACAACACTACCATGAGCAGTGTATGACGTTATATGATAACATGGTAAGCTTTGAGATCTAGATATCATGCATATGTTGTAACAGACTAATTCTTTCTGTAAATAAACATTTAGTAAAACAATAATAGTAGTCTCTGGAAAGGAAATATATGACGACCCAAATGTGAGAATGAAGAACAGAGCAGTAGCAATATTTTTTCGTAGTTAAGAAAAAAAACAGGCAGTTTAATTCGTTACTGACTTTCCACAATATAGCATTCCAGCGAGTCATTTTCAAAAATATTTTCAATGGATTTCATAATTCAATATTGTTGAAAGAAACGTATCAAAACGTTCATTTGCATTAGACTTTGAAAAAGAAAATTAGGTAAGTCAACTAAAAGGTAGCCTCGAAATTATCAGTGAACAAAATAAAATAACTATCTTACGTGTTATCATTAATGGACATAATCTTTGATCAGCCATTGATAATGGATAACAAACAGGATTTGAGCCACATTGACGATGATGAACACAAATGTGATCAGCATCACAAGTATCATGTGGAAACCTACATGGACTAAGTCTAGAGCAGCTTGCACCGACCACAGCACAAATGCCAACATCATCGGCAAACGATAAAGGTAAACATTTGCATGCATGATTTATTGAACATGGATCCAATGAACCCATATTATGGCATGTTTGACTATTCACATTGGCTAGCAATTAACATATTGTAAACAAAATATATGTAGTTTCAAAAAATACAAACCTGTTAAGCTAAAATAGAAAAATCATTAAATGTCTAATAAACTAAAAGATCAATAAAAAATTCTTTACCTGAAAAATATCAAACCAAAAGAAAAAATAATTGTTGAGACCATGACTACAGTTTAGATAAAACAAAATAGTGTTTTTGCTTCGCTTTTTATAGGCAATAGACAGGTGCTCCGTCTAATTCTGTTTTTCTTGATAGTTGTAAAGTCCATTGAGTCAAGCTGCGAATTATCAATATATTCAATGGTAATTTTAATGACGTGGCTAATTCATATCGTGTGCCAGAGACAAAAACTGAAAGAGATTAGAGAATAAATTGACATGATGCATTGAAACAGCTCGTAGTGGCACTTGATCTCAAATTTCATTTTGGAAAAAAAAGTGAAATCAAGTAGATTCGATGATGCTACTCACACCTGATATGATGTACGTTCTCATGGAAGATAAATACATATATATATATATATATGAAAACAGAAACTCATGGATCATTCGTTATTTGTATCGTATCGTCGAAGAAAATAACTGTGACTTTCAATTACATTAGCAAGTCTATTAAAATTTTAAATTTCAGTCTTGTCTGATCAACCGTTATAATATGAGATATCACGTGTAGCTTTTAGACATCAATGTATAACATATCTTGGTATAATTTGAAAGTGATGTTACAAAATCATCCGATTGTATCAATAGAAGAAGTCTGAATAGAAGGTCAATTGAATGATTGATATGAATGATTGATAAAGGAACAGATAGTAGTCATTTTTTCGTTTATGCGACTATGAAACTTGATTGCCAATTCATGATCAATATAAATTATTCTCTGTATTTTCTTTTAAATTATCATAAATCTAATGTACTGTAAGGTACTGTATGATTCTTCTTTTTCTTGTAACAAAAAAAAAATATAAACGGTGTTGGCTTCGTTTGTTTTGATTTTCGATTTCGTAGAAATATGTGAGAGTATGCAATCTTGATATAAATAAATGAAGAAAATAACTAAATATATTGAATGATTGCTGAATGCAAATTGTTGAGATTAAATCCATTCGAAATTACAAAATTACTACTCATATTTCGTGCGTCGTCAAGGTCAGACTGTAGAATACTTGATGCAACTTTTTCAAGATTGATTATCTCTCGTACTGTGTGCGACATCTATTATTATCAGATAAATAGTTCTATTCTTTTGCTTATTATTAGCGAAATATTAATTCATTCTGTGTAATTGTCTATTAATTAGTTCAATTAAAACTTTTACGATGTTTTCATTGGTGTCCATAGTGTATCTCACCTTAGTTATATTATTTGCTCGTTATGCTGAATTTTATTTCGCAATACATGAAAAATATATTCTACTCTTAGCGGCTGCGAGTGACTCATCTTTTCTCAGTATAAAGAACTTATTTTCTCATATTTCATTGGGTTTTTTCAATTTTTAACTATTACGTTGACTTATTGTTGTAATATTTGTTCCTTTATTTGTAAGTATCTATAAAAAAATTTAACTTTATTGCCAGTTTTTGCACGGTTTGTTTGGTTGTTGTGTCTTATCAGTTTGCTTTATTGTGCTTGTAAACAATGTCATCTCTTGCTAATTATTATAATCATTCTAATTATGCTTCTGTATCCGAATATGATGATGCAAATCAGTGTGATTCATCATTTAATAGTCAAAATGAGGTTTGCTTCGATATATAAATTTTAGATTTTTCTAATTATGATTCATTTCTAGAGTATGATGCATAAAGTCAAGGATGTCGTTTCGAAAATTTTTCATCCATCCTTCTTATTCTCAGCTAGCGATGACACCAATCGCTCAGTAAGTCAAAACTATAATTCTTTATATATCTTTTTTTCCCTATCGCTGCATCAATTTAGAAACGAAAACGATCGAGTTCCATGGAAAATAATGCTGATGAACAACAAACAGAAACATCAACGAATATGATAACAAATTTGCGAACAACAACACCAAAACGTAAATACATTTAATATCAGAAACTGGTTCTATTAAGACTACTCGTTATAAAACACATAGCTAACATGTTATTCTCTCATCATTTAGATCTTGCTCGAACTACACGAGACGATGAATCATCATTAATCGACGAAGAAGATGATAGTATTGAAGATGTACTACCCACTGAACGAGATTTAACAGATATCGAACAACAAAAGAAAGGACCTCGTACAACCTATTATCAAAATATTCATGATGATCATGAAAGAATGTCGTCACATCCAAGTATGATCTAATTTGTTTTCATCAATCGTTACTATGATTTCTTATTTTCAAATAGTTTCAACAGATAGTATTCGATTATTATCAAAGCATCGAATTGATCATAAAAAATCTAGTGAACAAAATTATAATGAAATAATAAATCGAGTTTTACCATCATCAACACAACGTTTTCATAGTTCTTTAACGTATCGTCAATCAACATCAAATTATGATCCATCTAAATCACCTCTTTTTTCTGACAACAATCGAGTAAGAGCATTTTCTTTTTCGGACAAAAGCAAAAATGAATTGTTTGTACTCTATAGAAACCAACCGCAAGAGCAACAACAACAACATCATCAAATACTCAATCAAATGAATTTTTAGCAAATCACTTACTAGCAACTGGTCTAATCGAGCGACCGCAATTATCTGCAACAAAAAATCAACAATCGTCAGCAACACTAACAAATCCTACAGCTAATACTAATCGATTAGTAAGATAATAAAAACTATATCTATAGTTAATTTACATCTTTATTTTAGTTATCAAATGAACGAAAAATATTAGGAGTTAATTATGCAGCAATCAATTCACATCGTTTACCTTATATTGAAAGACTTCGTCGACGAACTTTACAAGATTGCATACGTCTCAATCGAACACTCGATAATGAACCGTAACTATTCGAAAGAAACTGGAATTTTGTCTTCTATATATTAATTTCTTTAGATTATCTATATCGACAATTGATGAACATCAATCAAAATCTACGTCGTCAGAATTAAAACTAAAAAAAGTACAAGAAAAAGAATGTGGTATTCAATGTGACGTAAGTTATTTATCTTCTAAAATAAACTAAACAAATGATTTCATTCTGCAGATTTCAAACACTGACATTAAAAAAAATCAATGCACATTTCCTCCAGCAGATATGCAATACGAAGCATTATCAGTACCAAATAAGGATGCAAATCAACCATCGACTCAAACGGAGTCACCAATTGAAAAACCGCAAGTGTCAATACCAAAGATCGATATTACCAAGCCTAAAGTAAGAAACAAAAGCAACAGATAAAAAAATTTTAATTTTGCACTTTAAAGGTACTCGGTGATGTTACACCATTGTCATGGCCAAAATTTGCTCGAGCTCAAGAAGAATATGCCAAAAAGTATCCAGAAAAATGTACTAATTCAGGTATACCGTTTCATTTTATAAATTTGCCCATTTTAATTATTCCTATTTTCTCTAGTACCTTCTACATCAACTAATACTTCTACGAATGACAAATCAAATCTTATTAATAATTCAACACTATTTCAAAAAACAAGTACAATTAGTAATCTAATGCCAAAGATACCCACAATAACTTTTACACCACCACCACCACCATCATCATCATCATCTTCTATCCAATCAATATGGAAATGTCCTTCGTGTACTAAAGAACATCCAGCACAAACAGCATCGTGTTCACTTTGTCATGGTATTAATCCAAATTATAAAAAATTAAGCGGTAAGTCAATATTTTCGATCGAATTCAATAGAAACTAATGGCACAACATTTAAAAGGATCATGAAAATATACATTTGTAAAATGTATACCTTCATGGGCTATGATAGACATCGCTAATATGAGATGAAAGGTCTTATTTAAATCTATGAATTATTATTTGCATTTTTCGGAGAATTAAATAAAACACTGACTAGATATTTACCAAAATAACTGGATAGTATAAAACTAGATCATGTGTTCTATAAGGATTATTACATGAAATTTTCTTTTAATTTAGCAATTGCATCAACAATAACAGTAGAGAATGAATCAGTTTCGTCCACAAAATTACCTGATGCTACTACTAAGGAACCTAGTATACCTACACCTATAACTGCTATTAGCAATCAAACAACAACAACAACAACGAAAGAAAATAGTTTATCACTTCCATCGATTTTTACTACCCCTACTGTTTCACTCTCATTCAATCCCACTCCAATCCAATTATTCTCAACAACTAAAGAGAATCCAGTAACCACTACTACTTCAGTTTTTGGTACAACACCGTCGATTTCAACTCAAGTACTTCCTCCTCTATTTGGTAGCAAGCCCATAGTATCACCAATAACAGTAACTAAAGAAAATCCTGTGCCTACTACTACGATATCTTTCTTGGGTACACCACCAACAACTACTAAAGAAAGTTCTTTCACAACAAGTACTGTGCCGGTATTCAATACTACAACAAAATTAGATAAGCCATTGAATGATAGTACAAGCAATCAGTTTCGATTTAGTACGTCATCCCTACTCTTTTCATCAGTCCCTCCCTCAACAAGTACTGCCACAATAGTTACAACTTCTACTGCTCCTTCCACACCCAAAATGACAGACAGTGTACCGATGTCGCCAATATCATCTTCTTCATCTGAATCTTATCGAACATTTGGCGATGCTTCTAATATAGCAACAACGACTCCATTTGCAATGCAAGCCAGTACTTCAACTTCATCGCTTGCAATAAACTCAACTATATCTGGTTCTTCAATGGTAACAGCACCGCTCATAAATACGACATCGTCTCCAATGTCAACAATGACTAGTTTTCCCACGTTGAATAGTTTTACATCCTTATCTCAAACAACACCAGCTCCATTTCAATTCGGTACCGCTGCCATTAATGTTTTTCCTGCTTCCACAACAATACAAAGCAACACATCATCTGGAGTGACCACTACTACTAGTAGTTCGTCGAATTTCTTTCCATTATCTGCTAGTTCAAATGTTGGTTCAACATTTGGTACGAATTCTTTATTTAACATAGGCTCAACATCAGTTGGTACGCCTTCGAATTCATTTTCGTTATTGGCGTCAACAAATAATGCACCATTCGCGTTCAGTTTTCCATCTCAATTAAATACAACTATAAATCCTACTCAAAATTCAATAGGACCAGTCGCTTCTACTAGTGGATTTCCATTTGTACCTCAAGCTTCATCAGTATCATCAACATTTGGTGTTGTTCCGTCTACATTAGCACAGGGTGGCTTTAGGTTTGCTGGAACAACACCAGCACCAATTATTAATAATCAATTTTCACCAGCAGATCCATCTAATTCTTCTCCAAGTGGCACAAAGTAAGTAATCTCATTCAACTTTCTTAGTAATACATTTGTTTTTGTACTTTTCTGTTCTAGTCCTTTCGATATTACCCGAGTTGATACAGCGAACGGCTCACGTCCTATGCTAAGAGCTAGACGCCGACAACGGAATTAACGCAACCAATTCATTTGACAATAATTTTGATTACCATGCTGTTCCTTTTTCTCTGTATATGTGTGTGTGTGTGCGTGTTTTTGTTCTTCATATCTCTCAATTGTATTGCTTACCAGGAACGGAGTATAATCGTTTTTTTTCTCTCGAGAATATCGAAAAGAACAGAAACTTTGATAATTAAAACAGAATTATAATTATACAATTATCTTGTAGATTATCCGAATAATGGTTAAAGTACGAAAAACTTCAAAACCGCCACCAGATGGATGGTAAGTTTGTATTGTGATATAGTAACGCATTTGTTGAAAATCGAATCTTTAGGGATTTAATTGAACCAACATTAGATGAAATAGAAGCCAAGATGCGTGAAGCTGAATTAGCACCACATGAAGGTAAACGTAAAGTTGAAACATTATGGCCTATATTTAAAATTCATCATCAAAAATCACGTTTTATCTATGATCTTTACTACAAACGTAAGACAATAAGTAAAGAATTATATGATTATTGTTTAAAACAATCACTTGGTGATAAAAATTTAATTGGTAAGATAATGATTTAATAGATAGAAGAATGTTTTTACTGTGTATTTTGTTTCTCCTTTAGCACAATGGAAAAAGCAAGGTTATGAAAATCTTTGTTGTCTTCGATGCATTCAACCACGTGATACAAATTTTAATAAAAAATGTATCTGTCGTGTACCAAAAGAAAAATTAGAAGAAGGCAAAGTTGTTGAATGCGTTCATTGTGGATGTCGTGGATGCTCGGGTTAATAATTATTTATAAACTTTTCTTGGTTTTTTGCTTTGTTTTGTGTACTGTTTCATCTGATTCTTCGTCTCTCGGTTTGTTTATTGTATAAAGAAACGAATAAAAACAAAAACAAAATTATTATTTAGTTTCTAAAGAACTAAAACAATGTGATGATGATATTTTGTCGGAAGTATTACGAAATATTTCTAAAAGTTCGCGATAGATTTCGTATCTTGACTATTGAAGAACATAGGAATTGTCACGAGTTTCGTATTCATCTCTTGGTAATAGGCGACGATTTTTATTAGGCGAACTTTGTGAATTTTTCAATGAATCTATACGGAATATTCCATCTAGACATCATACTCAATGCAATTTTGTTAGTATCAATATTATTGAAGTCGAGCATCTTTTACAAAAAAGCAGTTATTTTAAAAGTCGATTAGCATGGAATTAATTGGTGAATGTATGGTAATAAACATATTTAGAGCGTCTTACGAAATAATTACAGTTATTGGTGCATGAATTTTTATATACGTATACGATGGATATCGAGCTCTCAATTCGAAACTTTTGGATTCAATCTTACCTTCAATGACAAGATATTGATTGATGTGATCGATTTCATTTATTGATTCTCGTTTATTCATTTTTCTTCCAGTTCGTATAATTATCATATCATTTGGAAAACTGAATTCAATTAAAAAATTGCTTTCCATCCCAGTATCTTGCTAACAAATTTATTATATTTACTCAAATTCAATAGCATAAAATTTTAGAAAATCAATAAATAAATCTTCTACTTCAAGAGCCACATTTTTTTCAAACCCACATTTTTGATTAGATCAATAGTGTCAGATAAATTCAATTTATGAATATCAATATGGTTGCCAAATTTTTTAAAAGGCAATAATTCATTAAAACGAGGTACTATTGATGGTTGGCCGTCCAAAGGTCGAAAGGAAAAATGTCGAAAAAAATATATTGTTGTGGAAAATGATCGAAAAGCGTATTTTAGAATTCTGACTTAAGAGAAATATGTTTTATTGTGTACGTTAATATTAACATATGATAATCGAAATAAAACATAAATGAAAATATAAAACAGAATAGTAGTTGTTGTTTTATTTAATTTGAAAATATATTCATTTGCTATTAGCAATTGTTTTCCTTTTTGTGAATTAATGAATGAAATAGTTGGTGACTTTGATTGAGTTTCATCTTCTGAAGATGCGACAGTTGTAACCATAATGGTAGAATTTTAGTTATTTATTTACTCTTATGTAGGGGTTGTTTACTTAATTTATATGAAGTATATTAATCATCACTGTTGCAAGAGGTGCAAAATCTAGACTAGTAGAATTATGGGAAAAGAAAACATGAATTATTCGCGTTTGGAATCATCATTTACTGTAGACATCGCTATTTCGTTTATTTCCAATTTTGACATTTTTTGTGGTAAAATGTATTGTTCGACGTTTTTCTCTTTTTATATTTTTTTCGACATTTTTCCCCTTAAATTTTTGCTTTCGACCCTTCTACGGCACACCCTATTGATGACGGTGTAACTCCTATCTGTAAATAGTAGATACACATTAATGCTAAACAATATCCATTAAGAGTATTATTCGTTCGTTGTTTAACATTAACTTTCGATGCTCAATATCTACATACAGAATTTTATTACACAAATAATTTTTCAAACTAATCTATTAGTACTCATAAGTATTTGTAATCGATGATCACATTCCGAATAAAAGCTCATTACAAAATGTATTGCGAATAATAACAGTTTCGTTTTGATATTTATTACATTTAAATAGATCTGTAGAACCATAGATAAATGAAATACATATAATGATGTTATTCTTATCAAAAACATATATTAATGCAGCGAAAAATTTAAGTATTGGATGCATCATTTATTTAACTAACTTTACATTTCGAAAGTATTCTTAATTAAAAATAGAATAATGAAAATAGATAATAAATTAGAATTGTACCTCCATGCTGAAAAATATCACGAAATTTCTATAGGATAGATACTTGACTCGAATTCAGTTAACTAATGCAAGATACCGAGAGACAAAGAACATTGAAATCTGAATTCGAATTACTTTATCGTGTGATACCATTAAACAAAAATATCAAGTTCACTATTACAGTGTCCAAATCCATTTACTGTTGATCCGAGGATGTACACACCGGCATCTGTATACGAATGAGAATATTAATAAAACAAAAAATGCTAATATCAGTTTCACTCGCATGGAAATATATCTCGGAATAACTCTTGAAGATTATGAATTAATTTATATTTAATTTTTTGAATATATTCACTGATTTGATTACATTATCATAATTCATCGTATTCATTATTAATCTGAGCAAAGCTAAATATGAAAATTTTCTACTCGGAGTTTTTACTTGCAGTTGCTTCAATTTAAGATCACGATTATTAGCTATACGACGAAGGACTACAACCTGCAAGTTGAAATTTCGTATTAAATCAACGAACGCTAAATAATTTAGAAAATAATTTCAAGTTACAAGTCGATATTTAAATGTATGTGGTTATGATAAGTGATAATATGATACTTAGTTAGTTTATTAATACTTATTTTCGTTGCTTCAGTAGAAATTATTTAGAGTTATATTTCCGCCTTACTTGTAATATGAATTTTGCAGAGCTTGTTTAATAATTTCAAACATTGGTTTCGAAGATTAGTTTAAGAATCTTCTTAGTATCAAAGAGCGAGAGACGTCAAGCAAAGTGAGATTCCTACATTCCTGCTAGATGAAATATGCATATGAATATTTTCAAACATCTAGTGATTATATTGAGTGCGATCCAAGAAGCAATAGGATTTTTGTCAAGGAAAGCATTTCATGGCAATAATAAATAAATATCACATGCATCCATTGGATATTTTGCATTTGAAATTCGTCTTGAACATTTTTCTAATTTTCCAGTCGATAGGTTGGTTCATCCATATAACGCTTAATTAGAGTGATATTTTCTTTCGCGGATAAAACAAACGCAAACACATTCTATTACAGAAATTATTTATCGTCATTTAATCAGTTAACCTATCCTAATTTGCCAAGAGAACTGCATGTACAAAGATTGACAGCTCGCAATATTTCTTCGTTCTTCTCAGTGTGTACACGCGCAAAGAATAGCAAAAACAATAAGAGCGCCGCTAGAATCAATATCCATATTTCACAGAATGTAGAGTCCTCTTTCTGTTCACGATCAAAGGCACATAAAACCGTCTATGAAACAAGTTGCTTAGGTTTTTTGGCAAAACGAAACAATATTCTTATAATTTACCTTTGAAATTAATTTAAAAAATCACCCTAAGAATTCTGCTATCATGAATAATTGTTTCCGGTAAAATAACTTCCGTATTGTCATCAATATTATCGTTTTTTTATTTAGAATATGGATTCGAACTTTTGCTAAGTTAGCTGCATTCAGACCTCGTCCTATTGTTGTATCAGGACCCAGTGGGTAAAATTCTAATTTAATTTTTATTATTTATTAGTAGAAAAAAATCTTTTTCGCAGGTCTGGCAAAAGTACACTAATCAATCAACTATTCAAAGAATATCCAACAGCATTTGCTTTCAGTGTTTCCCGTATGCCTATAATCGATCTATAGTATATATTTACTCGCTGTTATTTAGATACTACACGAACACCTCGACCTGGTGAACAAAATGCTCGCGGTAGCCAATACACTGTTTTATTTGTTGTCCTATTTCATAGTCTTTCTATTTGATGAATAGAATATTATTTTGTACCTCGACATCAAATGGAAAAAATGATTGCACAGCGTGAATTTCTTGAAATAACAGAATTCTCCTCGAATCTCTATGGTACAAGGTTAGTATGAGAAAATTTTCAGAATATTTCAAAGTGGTATTTCTTTTTTCATCCTATTTATTGATCAGTTTTCTTTTATCAATATTTCTAAAAAATGCAGATAAGAGCTGGAAATTTTCATCACTAGTGAAATGAATTTTCCTTATTTTGATTTTTGTTTAGTAAAAACGCTGTTGAAGATGTAGCAAAAACGGGTCGCATATGTGTACTTGATGTTGACAAACAAGGTGTTAAAAATATTCGAAAAACAGATCTTCATCCATTATTCATCTATATAAGTCCACCAAGTTATGAAATTCTCGAGCAACGTTTACGTGCGCGTAAAACAGACAGCGAAAGTGCTATTCAAAAGCGTTTACAAGAATCAAAAGAATCAATGGAATTCAGTAAAGAACCAGGTGTTTATGATCATATTGTATTAAATGATAAACTTGATGTTGCTTATAAAGATTTAAAAGAAATTCTTCGTAAAGTAAGATTTTTGTGTTCTATATAATGATAACTATTTGCATTTTTCTTATAGGATATTGAAGTAGTTTTACAACAGCAAAAACTTCATAATACCGATCGGAAATAGATGTTCCTGTAGTTTTCTTGACCTATTCATTTATATATTTATTAGAATAAAAAATAAATGTGGAAACTTCGGATTTCATCCGAGAGTTATGTGTACTGCAAAAAGTACATGGGACATATGAGTCATTCTAGAATGTCTGAACACCAAAATTATCATGAGAAACTAGGCACTTTGGTTTCTGGATGCAGTTTTTGTGCATTTTGGGACCGTTTTCAGGCGATGTTTCGTTAGAAAACTACGATTTGGTTCAAAACTAGTATCAGATATTCGGAATCAGCGTTAAAAACTGAGTCGATTTATATATGTTGTGGATAATTCTGAGAAAAGCTTTTTTTTTGAAAAATCCCTGTACTCCTCCTCAGGGATGGTCTGGTCAATAATGGCAATTTTTTCGATAACTCAGCCATTTCTTGACGGATCCTTCTCATCTTCGAACTCGACTGAGACATTGATGAGGCTGAACTGTGTAGAAAATTTCATCACGATCTGACTCTCCTTTCGAAAGTTATCGTGTAAACGGCCGGACGGACGCACTGACCGATTCTAGAGTGTACTCACTTTTTGAGTACACAAAAAGAACATTAATGTATGTGAGTGTTACTTTCACATGATATTTTATAGTTTTGTTGGCTCTATGTTTTAATAAATTAAATATAGCAAGTATAAGCGAAAGTGTTTTCAGGTGGATATCACATGAAGCATAATGTTCTAGAATAATTTTCAATTTATTCGCTATTGGTGAATTTCTTTTCAAGTCATTGTTTTCAATAACATACCAGATATACTTTGCGAATAGAAAGCTATAATAAAAGTAAATCTATACAAAGACAAAATATGGCATTTAAACAAAGACTCAAGCAGTTCTTTTTTCACCTGATATGATAGGGTATTATGTTTCATGCATTTATGATTATAGATAATTACGTCATGATGTCATATAATCAGCGTAAACATACATTCAGTATGATTATATAAGTTAGATTATCTTCAGTTCGAATCCGATTAGAATAGAAAAAAAGAGAAAGTTCAACAATGAGTATAATTTTATCTATGCGAATAGTTTTGAAATGGGAAGTTTAAAATAAGCAAAAACAAATAGTTTTTGGATAATTTAAAAACTTGATAATTTTAGAAAATACGAATCAATAAAATCTGCTTGAAATAACAAATTGTTTACTGAGAAATAATGTTGCTGTCAGAATGAAAGATGTATTGAAGTAATCTTAATTACTCGACAACAAGAGCAGTTGAAAGAAAAAAAACTCCAAATCGCATTGTTTGTCTGCTATTTCACAAAGCAAAATTATCTTAAAATTCATTATCTTTACATTTAATTTCATGAGAAAAAAATTCACTTTTGATTTTAAAATGAAATTCAAATAAAAGTTTTCAACATTTATCGTTTAAAACCACTATTTAGGCGATAATCGTCTCACATCTTGATGCAAAGCATTTATTCGATCAAACTGTATAAAACTTCGTGACTTTTTTCCGTAAATTTCTTCGTATTTTAAAGAAATTATTTGCAATAGTTTCATCTTACTACATAATATCCGGGGAAAAAACGACAAAACGAATTTTTTCATGAAGGTGTGGGTGTGGGTGTCTTCTCGACAAAAAAATATGCGCTGAAGATTTCCTCCGACTACTTTTTTTCTTCTTAAAGAGTGACAACAACTTCAGCACATATATTTGACATTTGTATGTATGTAAAAAAAGATATTAAAAGAAACCGTGCAGAAAAATTTTAAAAAAAAGACACTCGGAAATGTATGCACTTTCTAATTAGCGGAAGCATTCAATCGGGGTGGTGGCACTTGAAATCCTGAATAATTTGTTAACGCTTGTTTGTAATTTTCTCGAGTAATTTGTAGAGTAACATTTTTACTTATGATTGAATCATTTGGACGTGTTTTAGGAAATCTATTTGGATAATAGGTTTTTCCTTGTTTATTAACTACATTTTTAACTGGAGAATAGATTGAGCCAATGACGAATGGATCTTTTTCGCTACGTTTAGGAAATTTATCGAAACAACCATCTTTATTTCCACCAAGCTAAAGAATAAAATTGAAATGTGTTGTTTTGTTTTTTAACAAGTAATTTTCAACGAACCGATTTGCCAGGTGAACTATATTTAAATACTTTGTTATCGCCTGGTGCCGAATGCGAACGTTCTTTATCTCCGCCACCAGCTTTTCCGCCTTTACCATCTTCATGAAATGGATTACGATCAAAGAAGTCTTTCGGATGCATATTCAATTTAAATACGCCGGCTTTCAACGATGCCTTATGTTGCGAATGTTCTTTCTAATAATCAAAGAGATGCTTAAGAAATTACATTTGAAAATTTCAATTCTACTTGTTGAGCTTCTATTGGTGAATCATATTTATCTACTTTATCTTTGTATATATATGGAGGATCTTTATCAATACCTAAGTTTGGATAACTAGAACAAAAACAAGAAGAAACTCAATGGGATTCAATAAGATTTTAAAATAACATACCCAAAGCCGGTTCCTTTTTTGGGTGGATTAACTTTGAAGTTTGCTTTTTCAGATGGTGGTTTCGTTTTCTCACGATATTTAGATTTTGCTGGGTCCGTATCCTTTACAGGGCCACCTATCGTTCCAAAAAATGAACCTAAGCCTTCTCTGAAACAAATAAGAAATAAAATATTTTTTTTTATAATCGAAACATTGCAATTTGAAAATGAGAATGCAATGACGACAATAACTGACTTGACGAATAACATCAACGCATATGGATCATAAAATGTTTCATTTCAAATTTTTCCGTTACTGGAATTAACATGAAGCATTCACAAAACAAATGATTTGAACNAAACAAGAAGAAACTCAATGGGATTCAATAAGATTTTAAAATAACATACCCAAAGCCGGTTCCTTTTTTGGGTGGATTAACTTTGAAGTTTGCTTTTTCAGATGGTGGCTTCGTTTTCTCACGATATTTAGATTTTGCCGGGTCCGTATCCTTTACAGGGCCACCTATCGTTCCAAAAAATGAACCTAATCCTTCTCTGAAACAAATAAGAAATAAAATATTTTTTTTTATAATCGAAACATTGCAATTTGAAAATGAGAATGCAATGACGACAATAACTGACTTGACGAATAACATCAACGCATATGGATCATAAAATGTTTCATTTCAAATTTTTCCGTTACTGGAATTAACATGAAGCATTCACAAAACAAATGATTTGAACCAATAGAATGTTTTCCAAGATCGATTTCGTGACCAAAATACTCTCATAAAGGCGCTTATCTCGAATTTAGAAATATTATCTTCGTGAAATTGATATCGGAAAACATGCGTTCAATGCAAAATCACCAATAGAGGTGTTCATGCTCATTGCCATTAAGGGGAGGAAAAAAGAGATTTGTATGATCAGCTATCGCAGCTACTGTGTAGTTTGAACTATTAGGATTCATGATTATGTTCGCAATTGATTCATGTAATGTCAGTCTGAGTTAGTGCCGTCTTTTTGCACGTCTCATGTTCAGTATTTGAAAATATCTATTTTATTTAATTATTTCACGTACGGACTTCTGGCTCGATACATGCTAACAAATGGTTTTGTAACAATATTTTTCTTCTTTTCTTCAAGACGAGCTTTACGTCGTAATGATATAGGATCGATATATGAACCAGGTAAAATTTTAAATTCTTTATCAAAATATCCAGCCATAGATCCTGTCGATCGATCTTTCGAGCTTTTACTCATCATTTGTTTATTCTTGTTTGCGGCTTCATTAAAAGCGACTTAAAAAAAGAAGCCCATCAAATTTAATGTAAATATGTTCAAGATCACGTAAATAATCACTTACACTTGGCAGCTTCTTTATATGGATCTTTAATGGTAACATATTCCATTTCCTTGAACAGACCAATACGCTCCATATCATTTTTTGTTGTTCCCATGATTGTGTTTTGAAGTGCAATGTAAAACAACTTTTCTTATCTGAATTTTTTAAAATTGATGTTTGCCATAATAACAATGTCACTCAGGACAACAAACAAATCGATTTTTTTTCTCTCCTCATAGAGTACGCTGCGAATCAATGTTTCAATCATGAAGTCAACACGATCAATTACATGATGTTCTAGGACATAATATGTTGTTATGCTTCTCGAGCTATCAATTCATTTCCTAGATCGTTACACCTAGTTTTATATGTTTTCATTCACATGGTCAATTCATTATTGTTCTATTGCTACTGACTAGATTTTCATTACAAATCGATAGATCTCTAGTAAAAATTCTACGTAACATCAATGAACTGTTAATTCGAGCTTCAGTCATTGTCATGAAGTAAAATTTGATCACTATTGATTTGTCAAAAAGAGAAGCATTATTAAACAGAACTCGTGGCATACGTATTCGATATTAAATTTTGCATGTAATATTTAGAAATGCATTTTGTTTGATAGCTTATCTTTTTCGTTCGTCATCTTATCGTACAAGTTTATATTATCCATTTTGTTTTATCTACCCATTGTCAATGATGCATACTTTAATGACTACTGTTGGTAAGTCAAAGTTAAGGGCAGCCTTCTTTGAAACGTATGTTCATTTAAGTTGTACTTTGGTGTTGTGTGTCTTCACCAGTATCAATTAAAATTAGCCATTAACGGTACAAGCGTCTCTGGTACTAGTGCTCGACAACTTACTTTTCCTCAAGGCATTTTCGCTCATGATAAAACAAAACGATTGTATGTATCGGATATGTTTAATAATCGTATTCAAATATTTCCACTTGATCGATCAACTACAACAGGTACTAGTTTATTTTCTCAATTGTGACATGGTTATAAAATCTATGTTGATAATGATGATAATGATTTTCCGACTATTTACATCGCAACGAATGGTGCCAATCGAGTGAAAAAATGGGTTGAAAATACCAAAAATGGTATTCAGATTGGTGATCCGTGTCTAGATTGCACGGGAGTATGGTTAGATAAAGAAAAAAAAAATTTTTATGTCAGATATCGTATTCTAAAATGGTCGTCTAAAACTAATTCAACCTTAATAGTAGCTGGTGAAACAGGTCAGAAAGAACCACGGGCAAATCATCTTAATGAACCTCAAGGTATTTATGTAGATTCAACTACACAAGCAGCTTATATAGCTGATCTAATAAATCACCGAGTACAAAAATGGGCAAAAGATGCTAAAGAAGGTGTGACTGTAGCAGGATCGAGTGATGGTGATCCAGGGTCGTTTGTTAAATCATTAGATAGGCCCTATGGTTTACGTGTTGATGAAGAAACCAAAATTGTTTATGTAGTTGATCTATTAAACAATCAATTTCAACGATGGAAACATGATGAAAATGAAGGTGACACTATTGCCGGTGGTAATGCTATGGTAGAGATTGTTTTATTTCAACTTTTATTTAAACAGATTCTGTTCGAAGTATTTGTTAAAAAAGCTATTGAAATATGAACTGTTTTCATTCAGCTAACGCTAATATTGAATAATATAAAGTTTAGTTCAAACGTTTTTCTATTATAGGACAAGGTAGTGAAAGTAATCAATTTTGTCATCCAACTGATTTGGCATTTGACAGCCAAGGAAACCTATATGTAAGCGAAGGTCGGAATCATCGTACTCAATTTTTTTGCGCTGATTAATAATCATCCTTGCAAAGCAACATCATCATCAATAGGTAATTGCATCATCTACTTCTTTGTTTCTTTTGTAGTTTAACTTATTCTTTTTTAAATGTCTAATGAATTATTCGACATCTACGTAAGCATAGTAGACATTTAGATAGAAAAATTTAAAAAAAAGATTTCTTTTTAATATTAACTATATTAATTTCGTTTATGATGCTGAGTTTTACTTGGATCAAATGAAAGCTTACTTACTTTTTCCGTTTATTGGATATTTTCCTTTTAATATAACATATCAATATTTTATAATAAAAAAAAATAAGAATTCTTTAATGATGCTGGTAGACAGCTTTTCGTTATTAGATCTATTTTCATAATTATTAAATTTTCCGAAGAAAATATTCATCTATTACCACTTCTCACGTCGATACTCAAGTGTTGATTAAACAGAATCTAGATTCGTCTTTTTTTTTTACTAACTTATCCATAGAATCATTGATTGTATAAAGAAAACATTCGTTTATTTCATTTACTATTGTGATTTGTACATAATATCGATGTGAAACAAATAGATTTGAGTCAAGCCTGAATGTAAATATTTAGAATTAGCTACATTGCATATAAATCTATTAATGAGATTAAGAATGAAACATTTTTATATACTCGAATGTATTGTATATAATTAACCTTAAAAATTCGGATCAATGTAGCTGTAATACGAATTCAAAATGGTCGCTCGACAAATTTTTATTGAACTAAAACTTCTTGGAAAATTTGTCTAAGATACCTATCACTAATATCCTCTCAATATTCGTTGGTAGGATCACCAACATAAAAAAAAGAAATGAAAGATAGCAATTATTTATATGTTGTTCAGATGAAATTAGATTGCACAGTATATAACAACTGTTTTAGCCCTAAAACTTCCTCTAAGAATCTTCGTTGTTGACCATATTTGATGCGCACTATCATTGGTAAACGAAGAATTCTCGCATATTTAGCATAAGAGACTCTTATGATTAGCTAGGAAAAAAATCGCGCCTCAGCTTCAGCAAGGCAATTATACATTTTTATACAGTTGATAGTCTGACCTAGACAGTACCAAGACTTATGTAAACAGTGAATTTTAACAAATTCACGGTATATATGATTGCATGAGGCATTATTCGAAAATGAAAAGTCTGAATTCTCATTCATACACAGATCTATGACAATTATCACTAAATCAAAGAGAAATAAATCAACCAGATAAATTTCTATTAAATAAAATTTGTTGAACTAGTGTGAATATTGACATCCGAAATAAACACTTCTTTGAAATGTATCACTCTATTTAATCACACATTCTCACTAGAATATTTTACAGCAGCTATTGTTATCGGTCAAGCATAATAAATAACAAGCATGAGTCATCATTTTAAATGTTTTTTTTTTCTATTATTATTCAATATTTTAAAGGAAAAAAGATTGTAAAACGCGAAGAGAAAACAAACAAGAAGAAGAAACAAAGCATCAGAAATGCTTTTGAAAACGACAGATAAATATTATTAAAAAGAAGAATTTCATACACACATAGCTACAAATTGAATAATTATAATCAGCGATTGTTGCTATATTTTTGAGAGAAAATCGATAGATCTATAATTCACACATCTTTTTTTTCAATCAAATGAGTAAGAAAACAGACTAAAAAGAAAACAGCAAAATCAAAAACAAAAACAAGCAGAACACAAAGAATGTGATGTTACTGATAGAATCTTTCAAAAAAAGAAAAGAAAAAAAATTGATACATACAGACACACTGTCATTCATTACAGATATGCGTTCTGGAATTTATCAGAAGATGAAGTAACAGATAACAGCTATAAGGAATGTTCAAGCACCAAAAGAAACACAAAAACAAACTACTGCTCAAACAAAAAATGATTTGTTTCTCTTGAAAAAAATCTATATACAAAACAAAAAACAATTATTTTTAGCACGCCATTTTTTTCATCAGCTTCTTGGAAGAAAACAAAAACAAAAACAAAAACATATGCTAATTTTTTTTCATATCAACAGAAAAAAAATGTAATATCTGATCTGAGAAGAAAAAAAAGAATATGTATATTAATACACCTAGTTTTTTATGAAATAATTTGCTTTCTCATATCATTCCATTCATCTTCGATGCAGACAAAACTTCTTTGTAATAATTCCATTTGTTGCATGAGAGAATTTTGCATGGCTAATGTGACAGCAAATTGTTGACGAAATACCGTTAAACGTTGTTCAAATTTTTGATGAGTTGACAACTAGAGGAAAAGAACAAAAAAATACAAAGATGTGTTAAAGCTATCAGATAGAAAACAAATGTCAACATTGTACTCAAGCTCAAAATCGAATCCATACTAAAATAGGATTAACTGTGAAAATGACATTCAAATATGAACTTCAAATCTCTATGTGATTTCATAATAAAACTACAGTCATGCGAAAGTTTAGATTACCCTTTGAATTTATACTCTAGCGCGCTATCATTTGGAATCGAACATAGAGTCAGACAGAAGATCAAAAAAAGGGCCCAAGGGACAACTAGATTATGTCACAATTTCTATTTCTATGATCTTGAACGAACGGTTCCATTGTTTTCGAATTGACATCTAAGTGCAAGTTTATTATTCGTATAATATTCATCTATACTAATTTTGTTGTTTGGAAAAACCTTCGAGAACGAAGCTAGAGAATTCTTATACAAGTTAAGTCTCCTAACCATAGTTCTTCTCTCCGAAGAAAACTAAACAGAATTTTTAAATTTCGATTTCACCAGAAACAATAGCGTATCTGTTAGATTTCATATATATGAGATCGAACGATTTTATGTTTCTTTGCTAGAAAAGAAAAAAACAAAAGACCTACAACTTAGATAACAAACTAATCTTATTAAGGTTTCACCATATAAAAAATTTCAAGTTGAAATTTGAAAATTCGCTTTTCTGATCTTTCTAAGAGACAGAGAGAGAGAGAGACCGCGACATTCATTTTAAAAAAATACCATAAAAGTGTACTACCTCCACAGCTATACGCTAAGAGCACGAAATGTTTTTAATGTATTCATAGCTTATTTGGGTCTTCACAATTGCACATAGTCTTAATACAAAAGCAATTTATCCGTTCGAGATAGATATTACCGAAGCAAAACTTGGCTTATAAGGAAAAGCAAAATTTCTCAAGGGACAATCAAGGTCTGTTTTTAAATGAAATCGTATGACTCGAAATGTATTTCAAGAGAGATGAGCTAAACAAAAGAAAAGCCGAAGGCTCATCATCAACTCAATAAATAAAGAAATAAATATTTGCGCGTCTTTTTTCTTTTTTGATAGAATAGGAATGAATTCTAGGACAGCTTTCTCTAGACCGGAACCATAAAAATTTGATCCTGTACTCATCTCTAGTTGAATGAATTTCCTCCTAACATTAATTGTTTGGTTGAAAAATATGGACGTGCTTTTTCAGTTAACAATAAGCAGATAAAACAAAGGTTAAGTAAGAAATGTTGGTAAATAATATTTCAATTTACCTGTTGTTGATCTTTAACATTATTATTGTTACCAGATGTTTTAATTGCCGAAAAAGTACGTGTTGAAAAATTATCATTGAGTGATGAAAATTTGAATTTTTCTTGTTTACACTGATTATTTGAATTATTATTTAATAACGATTGAATACTGTTCATGGTCAAAAGATTATGATTTCCAGTTGCTGCTGCTGCTGCTGCTGCTGATGTTTGTTCTTGTAATGGTAATGTAAGATTTGATTGAACTAATGAATGATCATATGAAGAAAGTGAAGTCGATTTTTCAATTGAATTATTTGGTGTATTACAATTTGATAATGATGATGTTGCTGAATGATTTGATGTTGGCGGTTGCATTGTTGCAAACAATCGTTTACGATATTTTTTCACAATATTTTGATATTTTCTATTGGCTGCTTGTTGGAGAAGATTTGATTGTTGTTGAGATTGTGATTGTTGTTCATTTGTTTGATTTGTATTCGGCGATGAATGATCTGGACTAATAAGAAATGAATTAGTTGCGAGTTTTTCATCATTTCCATTTGCAATTGGATTTGGTGTTGATGATGGTGTTGCATAACGATTACGTGCCAAACGTAAAAATGGTAAACGTTCTTGTTTCGATATTAAATGATGTTTTTTTATTAAATGATCTGTTAAATTCAAGACCCATGTATCACAACGTGGACATAATAAACGTTTTTTACCATCTACAGGTAGATAGCTTGATGATTGATTATCAATAGGTGACGAGCTTGCCGTTGTGAGTGTTGTTGTTGTTGTTGTCAACGATGATGATTGATTGATTTTATGATTATCTGATTCATTTGATGGCGAGGATGGACATGTTATTTGTTGATTATTTGTATTAATACTAATCGGTGTTTGTTGTGGACTTTTATCGAGCGCAATAGATGGTGTATTTGTTGGTGAACTTCCACTAACACTGGCTATTGATGGATGATGGTGGTGATTATTATTATTGTTGTTGTTGTTGTTGTTGTTGTTATTATTATTATTATTATTGTTTTGGTCTGTGTAAGCAAGTAATGTTAACATCTCATGTCGTTGAAGGTTATGTGAAACAGTAAGATGATGAGAGAGACGAGAAAATTTTTTTTCTCCACATATTGGACAACTTTTTCCACGTCGAAAAGCGGTTGATTGCGAATTCGAGATTCTAAACAAAACAAAAAAAGATTTTCAATAGAAATTTTCTTTTCATACAAGAGAAACTTTACGTTGATGCATTAGTATTTGGGGTTTTAGTTGGTTCTTCATCGATTGTTAATGGTTGTTCTTGTAGATGTTCACTGTCAGAAGAATTTTCATCATAATTTCGATTAACAAATACACAGACAGGTTCAGATTTAACAGCATTTGTACTTAAATTCCAACAACCATTTTCATTTAATATTGGCCCATTACCTTTTGTTAATAGAAAGGAATTTTTCGGTTTTTTTTCGGAAAACTCCTTGGTGATTTATTTCTAAACATAATATATACATACCATTCACTGCAGATGGTGTCGATGCGATTTCAGATCGAAGATCAACTGGTGTTGGTATTTCATTTTCATCGGATAACTAAAATCGAGAATTTTCATTTTCATTTTAATTGAATTGAATTTTTTTTTCTTTACTTCATCTTCATCTTCTTCACTGCCCAATTGTGGATATGTTATAGCATAACCATTATCATCACATTGTTCTAAATTGTCATTGACCATTGAATCTTCACCATTTACGCTTGTTTTACGTAGCATAAAACGTTGAAAATCATCAAGATTATTTAATGATGAAGTATTATCCATTATTCCATCATCATCATCTTCATCGTCGTTTGTATCATCGATAAATATTGCTCCGCCTGTATTTTCATCAGATGATAATTGCATAAATTCATCATTACCATTAGGCATTGTTTCATTCATTCCATCTTGGTCGTCTTCACCATCAACTGAACGTTTAGCACGTTTACCCAAACGTATACTATTTGTTAATATACGTGATATCGATGCTTTACTTAATACACGATTTGATGTACGTTGTAAACGCATTTGTATTTGACCAATAGTTATTAATGGATGACGGCGTTTCATTTCTCGGATCATTTCAGCTTCATCTTCTGTTATAAAACGCAGACGTGTACCAGCACGTTGTTTTGCTGATACGCGACCCTCATCAATAAATGTTCGAAGAATACTTCGAGCTAAAATAAGAAAATATGCATGTTCGATTCTTTTCGTTTTTCCTCGACGTCAAGTAAAAGGGAAAATTTCTATTGTCGATCTTCAAAAAGAAAAACATTTTTGTTAAATTTATTCTCAGAAAGACTTTAATATAACTTTTAACAATATCCTAAATGTTAAGAGTAACTTAAATATATCTATCGAGAAAACATGGGACCATAAAAAAAAATGGAAAGAGTATAAATACAGTTTTTCTTGTTTTTCTTTTCTTTTCTTACCTGTTGATCGTTTGATATTAAGTTTTTTTGCAAGTGCAATAAAGTCTTCTCCTTTTTTATATGTATCAATTAATAATCGACGGTCAACATCACTAACACGTACGTATCGGCCGCGCCGTTGATCGGCTAATTGTTGTTGTATATCCAACGAATTCATAATTGATTTTCTTTTTTAACTTCTAAAATGTGAAACAGCTGTTTTCCACTTGCAAAACAAAAAAAAATCTGACGCGCGCACAGACAGACACAAACAGTTTAATGTCGATAAGATTTTCCAATGAGAAATCTCTTTGAATAACATGAAAAAAAGAAGAAAGAAATCGTTGTTGCCCTTTTTTGATCAACTTGCCAGCTTCGAAATGCTCTTTCGCATTTCGGTGTATGTGTAGGCCAAAAAAGAAAAGAGAGATAGCGTAGCTGAGGGTGACTTTAACTCTCGAGCATTCGTTCTGTTCCCTTTTTTTTCTCGTCTACATATATATATATATATATATATATAAATGTATATGTCTACATAAAGACGAACGCACTTCTATTGAAATTTTCATTGCATCGCGTTCTTTTCTTTCTTCTTTTGTATTTACTTTGTATACCTTCGTTGAACGGACAAGAGACATTCGTTGTAGTAGTAAGGTTCGTTTTTCCCGCTTCATACCCGTTTGTTCCCTGATGTATATATATATATGTTCTTACCTCTTTTTTTCCTCCTCTGCCTTTCTCTCTTTCAAATATATATATGTACACCTTTCTCTCGTCTCTATTTCATTCAACATCGAGCGAACATTAAAATGAGCGAAAGAACACAAGACGAATTTTCGTATGATGATGGTGTTGGTGGTGGTCGTCGCCGAATGGACGATAGGCTTCAATATACTTTTACTATATCTAGATTCATCATTCTCTTTCTCTCTAGACGTGCTCTTCGCATTTGAATACATGCGAATATAATACTTATGCTTGCTCAAAGAAAATACAGTAGAAGAAAGAGAACGACAACGTATATTGTTTGATCTGTTAGGGTAACATAAGAAAAGAAAAATAAAGAATCCGAGAATGAAACTTTAATGGACGTTGATGTGACAGGACAAAGCTAAGACGTTTGAGAGTTACCTATTGAAAAGACATATACAAGTTAATAAGCAAATATGTTTTTTTATCCTCATTAGAATTTCGATTAAATTCTCAATTATGAAGCCTTTCATGGTATTTCAGTATTTCCAAAAAGAAAAAGGAAAAAAATTAAAAAGTAGAATAATTTATTTCAAAATTTCCGTTAAAAATTATTTTAGAAAATAATCGATAACAATGGAAAATTATTTTTAGTTAATTCTCGTAAACGTCAAACTCAAAAGTAGAATAAGTCATTTTTGAAATCATGATTGATATTGATAAGATAACGATTATATACTGATAAGTAAAAAAAAGTTTCATTTATGAGAAAGGTAACCGATTTATCCTATACTTACGAAGAAAAAAAACAGGTGAATGAAAAGAAACGTCTATGTCCGAAGTCTGAGCCAATCTACCATACGTTGATGTCCTCTATTCTACATATATATATATACGTACATACGTATATACTTCATCTCTCTCTTTTTTATTGTGTATGAGTGAAAAATGCTTGTGTATGTGTGTGCTGAGAAGCGAAGAGAAGAAAAGGAATCTCAAAGACGGAACACTACACTACACATTCGTTTTCTCGTTCTTTCATTTTACTTTGTTGGCGAGCGAAAAAGAAGAGTAAGAACACACACATAAATACGAAGAGTAAAGAGAAATGTTACGGTGAAACACTTTTAGCCATCATCACTCTACCAACAAACGGCTGTGCGTTGGCGAGAAAAAAAGCCGAAATAGGAGAGAACGTGAAATTGACGACGAAATAGTTGCTGACGGACGTGCCTATTTACCCAGAGCGAATACTATCAAGGTGTTTTCTTTTTTCCTTGCTCCTCCTTCCACATACACAAAAGCTAAGTAGAAAGACTATTTGCTTTATATTTCATTCGTGCTCTTTTTCGCCTTTTCCTCTCCAGCTCTCTCTTTCACTTTTTCGCTTATAGACGAATGTGGATTCATCATTATTACAAATACGAGACGTTCGTTCGTGTTGTATGCTCTGTCATTCTCTCTCTCTCCCTTTCGTCTTCATGATTTGTATTTGAGTAAATGTTAGCAATTTCATTTTATGTATACACACATACATGTCTTGTCCTTAATCGACAATCATGATGATAATGATGACAGAATTAGCTCTCCGGAAAACATAAAAGGAAGAACGAAACAATATTTAAACGAAAAACAAAATAAATTGATGTGCTCACTCAATAATCAATTTTTTTTCTTCATACTATTATATTATTCGTGATTGTGAATATATAGTTAAGTGATAGCCATGCATTTTTTTCGTTTTCTGCTTCATGAATATCGTTAAAACAATAATAATATCGTTCGTATACAATACATTAGAGAAAGAGAACGAGATGAAGACGAGTAGAAATGCAAACATAACTCAAGTGGATATATGTACCCAACGGGGTACGTGAACGCGACAGAACAAAGTAAAGAAACTATTGTTTTCCCGAACATTGATGCTGATCAATAGAAAAGTGCACACATACAGAACACTTGTATCAAATATCCATTTATTAATGGTTGAAATGAAATGAATTCATCTATTGATAAGAATATTTAAAAGAAATGACTACAATTTACTACAAAAAAAAAGAACAAAAGAGTCGCTGAAATCTCTATTTGTATTCGCGATCACTAGTATTCAAAAGATCGAGACATGCTCGACGTCGTCGAGCGGGTACCGTTGTGAATTTCTTTTGCTTAAGTTCTGTCATAAGCGAATCCATAAAATTGTTATCTGCTGCTTTATTCACATTGTCACCTGTTATAGTTAGTTTTTTTGTAGATAATTTAACTGAATTTGCTAATAATTTGTTCGATGCTAAACGTTTTTCTCGTTCCTAAAATAATCAAAAATAAAGTTCTTTAAAATTGTTTTTTTTAAATTTTTTCGGTTTTACTTTATTTTCTTTTTCAACTTTCTCGATTAGTTGCCGAAAGACAGTACAACATGAATCATAATTAAATTCACTTAAATCTGTTTCACCGAGTTCTTGCATTAAATCTTTTTCTTTTGTTTCACATTGATTTACCAAAGGATTTAGACTAATTTCTAATTTTCTATTTGATTGCTAGTTAAACAGAAAGCGAGAAAAATAAAAATAAAAATTGTTTTCTTTTCCATACTTCATAAAAAGGTTTGTATTGTTCAATGATTTGTTTATCTTCAATCGAATCTATTTGTTTAAGACCATCATCAATCTTCTTTTTCCAATCCGCATAATCTAATTTTACTAATTTCAACCTAGGAAAATAAATATTTAGTTTTGAATGCACTTAGAGCTCTTTTTTCTTCTTCTTCTTCTTCGCCTAATATTGTTGTCTCTTACTGTATATCATCGACAAGCATTGGTTTAAGAGTGTCAATAAATTTAAAACATTCAGGTGAACTTTCGAGGATAACACTAAGCAAGTTTTTATTTTCACTAGAACGAATATCTTGAAGTTGATTGAAAACATCTAGTCGAAAGCCAAAGGCATTGCCCGCATAGGAACCCTAGTTAAATTTAAATTAAAAAAAGTCCTATAGAATATTCGACAATAACTACTTACGTAATTAAGAAAATCTCCAATGGATAGTAGTGATCGAGCTAATTGTTTAATAGACATATCATGTTGTACAAAATCGACTATTTGAATTATTTTTTCACATTTTCGTTTAAAATCATTGAATGTTTCATCAAATTCAGTAATAAGAATACGTGTTCGAACACGGAAATCATAAAATGAAATTAAACCAACTTCATGGATGAATTCTTCAGGTATTGCCCAAACTTCTCGTGGATGATCATGAACAAGGATAAGCTTTTGTTTTTTAAATACAAAAAAAAACGATGAAAATGAACATTCTTTTTCACAAATTTACTTCATCATCAGCTGGTAAAATTTTCAGCAACATACGAAGACATTCGCTATTAAGATTTGATGTTGAATCTCGAAGAACATTCACAAATGATTGAATTTCAGTAAAATTGAATTTTTTTAAGAAGACATTTATAGCAATTGATCGATTACAAGATAAAATCTATGAATATAGATAAAGAATATTAGTCCAAAAGCAAAGTTCTAGCTTACAGTTGTTGTTTTTGCCTTGGTTGTCACTGGTGTATTACTATTTTCACTTCTGACTGTGAAAAAATCTTCAAGTTGTGAGAAATCAATATGATTATCAACATTTCTATTTACATCCATCCAAAAACTACTAGTAGCTAGAATGAAAAGCAAGAGAAAAGAAACCTGATCATGGAAGAAATAAGCAAGTAATGATACATACCAAGAATCGTGTGTGCTAGTTTTTTCCACTGTAAACGTCTCAATTTGCCTTTAGGCTTAGGAATACTATCAACTAAAACAGACAGACCAGTAACAGATGAATTACCAGCCAACTGTCCGAGTGATGGAGGTGATGCCATTCCTAAAAAGCCTGGTGGTGGTGGTGGAGGAGGTGGCCCTCCGCCTAGAAAATTTGGTGGTGGTGGTGGTGGTGGGGGCGGTGGAGTTATAACTGAATTTGTTGCTTGTAAGTCTGCAGAGAATGACGAAGTTGGAATTGTTACAGAAACAGAGGATTCATTCGAAGGAAGTTGAATGTTGACCAATTTTGATGTGTTGATTAATATGGAAGGTGATTGAATATCACTCGGCTTTTGACAGGATTGTTCATTTATAATGACTGTAGTCGATATTGGAACGTTAGGAATTTCGTGATAAGTAGAGGAAACTTGAGTATTGAGCTCGGGCATTGTATCTGTTTGTGATCCTTGTTCGATTAGTTTTTTTTCTGGGGTGTGTTTTGTTGCATTGGAAATTGATTGAAGAAGGCTTTGAAGAACTTTTTCTCTAGAAGGCAATCAGATAAAAAAAAAGAAAGATTTTAGAATTTATCCATTGGATACCGTTCATCGGATGTCGATGATGTTAAAGTAGAATATAGAAGTTGCATTATTGTGAGAAAAATAGCTGACTCGTGTGAATTAGGGGTAAACTAAAACAAGGAAATAGATTCAGATCATTTTACGAACAAGATTTTGTTTTTTCAATAACAAACTTGTAATTGAATAGCTTGAGTAATAGATTGATTATCATTTGAGTCGAAATTTTCTAAAAATTCTTCTTGATCGTGTTCTTTATCTTCAAAAAATGTATCAATTTGAACACCAAGATCAACATCATTATCATCTCGAGCTTTCTCTAAAGTTGATATTATTCCATCGGCTAGAAAAAATTTCTTGATAATTTTGAACGATATAAAGTCAACGATGTCTATACTCACAAATAAGTATATTTCTATAATACAGTCGTCTTTCAATAGCTTCTGTAGATGATAAAATGCTATTGAGTAGAGCAATAGCTGACCATTTATGTTTAGACGCAGCAGAGGATTTAATTTGTTCAAGAATAACCGCAAATAAATTTGATAATTTATCACTCGTCTTAAGAAGAAGAACAAAATAAAGCAAAATAGTAGATCACACAACTAGTTCGATTAGTCTTCACACAACAAAACAAATCGAACAAACACACTCAATATACCTGTTTCGATTTTTGTTGTCTCTAAAGTTTTTTGTTTTAATTTTCCTACTTATTTCAAATACATCAGGAACTTTCAATTATATATTTACCTGAAAATCTTGCAATGCGTGAAGAACTAATTGATAACCCTCATTTGAATAAACACATAATGCAGTTAACAATTCAAATACACGCATGCGAACTTCGGCTGATGGAATTCTTAAAACTACAAGAAAAAATAGAAGAATTTTTCCTAATCGAAAATGTTTCTAATTTCGTTTTTTGTACCTTTTGCTACTGAATCAATATATTGTGGGTTCGACGCAATATGTTCAAATAATTCACTTATATTCATCATGGCACGAAGACATTGTAATGTTTCATTGATAAGTATAGCATCGACAAGTGTTAAACCTCTGTTTGAAGTTTGTTCAAGATAACAAAGTAATGCATGCAAACCTCCTTGACGTGCAAATTCAATAGTCCATGTCCGACTATTTGAATCTAATAATTTCTTCTTTAGGAGAACACATTTCATAAATGTCAGATCACTAAAAATGCTTATAGCGTCTTCATATGTCGAAAATAATTGTTGATCATTTTTCATGCGTTGTTTTTTATCTCGAATTTGTTCAATTATACGATGAATGGAACGGCTGAATAAGGCACGTCCTCGAATAGGGTTTACAAAAGCTTGTTGATTTAAATAACGACTAAACGAGTCTGGACGATAGGATGATTTAGGAGGCAAGATACTGTTTCTTGAGGGTGACATCGAAGAATTTAGTAAAGTATTTGAAGCCTGTGGTTTTTTAGATGCCACAGTCGGTGGATTGTATATTTGCCGCATGATCTATAAAATCAAGAACGAATGAATATTAATCAATAAAGAAAGAAGAAAAAAAGGGCATAGATTCGTTGAAAAATCTTCACGAAAAGTTTAAGCATAGAAATGTAATGGAAGTGCAAAGGTTCGAATTAAAATATTTGAAATGTAAAAATAAGAACAAATACAGCCTTGATATTATTCGATGGATGTTATCTTTACTGATAGAAACAAAACACGTGGACTCAATAAAAGTAACATAAATAGGCTAGTAATGATATTTACTTATGTTTTATCCAGAATTTTAGTGTATCCTGAATCCCGTTCTCTGAAGTAGAGATCCATCATACATCAAAATCCTGGATAAAACGCTGAGATATTTCAGTCTCATTCTATTTTCGTCAACGAAGATACACTCGGTAATATATATGAAGAAAGCGGATACTTAAAAAATGTCAACGAGAGACTCGATAAATAACTTGTTTTGTCTATTCTGTTTGGTAATATGAAATTTATTGTCTTCTTCAATTCTGCATACCGTTAAATATCTAGATGTACACGAAACGAACGAGTGTGTTGTGATATTAATGATAAGAAACAATTTCTACTTCATTGAGGCAATGATTTTACTCGCATTCTTAACGCAGAAAGATGAAGAAAGTAGGCGTGTTGCACATGATGGTGACTCATTTTTGCACATATTTTTGTTTTTAAAGACTTGAATGGATATTTTTTAACGATTCTTTCATGGCCATTGATGAAAGATAAGAATGATTTATTCAATAGTAACATGAGTAAAAGGAAAACTATTTTTAAGGACATGTAATTATTCGTACCATTACTGATTTATTAATAAGAAATAACAGAATGATTCAGTTTGAAACGAATTCAAGCTGAATCACAAATGTTCGCATAAAAAAGTGCATTCATAGAAATAAAATGATTAATTTGAATTTTCAAGCTTGGAAAAATAGTTATTCATTGGGTTAATATTCCATAGATTACACTATCGAAAGCTCAGAACAACAGCAACATTTTATTAAATATTTTTTATTATATAAAAGGTCAATGCAAATATGAATTGATTAGTGATAGTTTGTTAGAGTACGTAAAGTGTACCTTGCTTTAACTATCAAGGTGAAAAACATCAAGATGAGATAAATAGAATATCAATACTTTTTGTTTTGACATACATTACTAAATTTGTTCTTTTCTTTTGCTTTTATCATTGTTTTCAGCGTCTTCGAATTTGTAATCTAACACTATCATCTATCAAGGCTATGATTTTTCATGCTTCTAATGGGATTTATGTTATTTGACAGTTTATGCATGAGAGAGTTTGATGAATGGCCTAATTATTGAAATTACAGACACCTTATAAATAAAACAGATTGACATAAAAACTAATTAGATAATCACTTTCATCTGCAGTTAGTATATTGTTTACATCGAATTAAAGTTTTAAAAGCGAATACAAACGATTCTAATTTTATTGTTGCCAGTCTATTGAAAAATACATGAGGGAAAAGAATACCAGTGCAAATTATAAGACAATACTATAGTATGTAGTTTATAACTACGAAGAAACGATAGCAGCTAGTATTTAGATTTCTTCATAACATGTGTTAATATAGAAATCATTTTTACGCGCTGAATGAAAGGTTAAATCGAGGTTTTTGGGATTCTTCTTTTGTGGAACTTACATATATTTTTGAAGAAAATGGTGAGTGTAAGTTTAAAAGCGAGATTTTTGCGGCTCCCCACTCCCCCTATTACAGACATTAATGAGCTTAAAATTGTGCTAATTAGGAGCTTGACTAATTAGGCTGCTATTTCTTCCTTTGTTAATTACAGACGACACGAAACTAGATGGTGTTCAAGTTTCACTCGCATACGAAATGCGGTGCGAAGCACGAGCCGGGTACACGAAAAAATAAAAAATTTAACGGAAAAGGAACAAGCAATCTTAAAATTCCTTGTTCGCAAAATCATTACATTTTTTTTTAGTTCTCCAGTAATCATAATAGAATTCTTTGCTGAGAAAACGTTTTTCGTGATTATCACCATAATCCTAGAGAATGCTTTTGATTGAACATTAAATTATTTCAATGATTCCCTATCTTAGATCAGATGCGAAGAAATAGACTATTGCTAGATGCATCGCGTCACTTAATGAGAACTTTTTGTGCGTACTCGAGTTAGAAAGAAACAAAAAACTATAGATTTTCTTTCAAAATCATTATTTTGTAACCATATTTATTGTGCAAGCGAAAATTTTATTTGAAAGTGGAAAAAAAGATATATCAAGTTCAGTAGTGTCAAACTTGAAACTTGAATTCAGTTGAAAATAGAAAATTTCAACTTTCAACGTATGGCGATATATGTGTGAGTCACCATTCTTCAGAATGCTATTGGTTTAAAAGTTTAAAAGTTGAAAATTGAAAATTTCAATTTTCAATTGAATTCAAGTTTCAAGTTGGACATATATGATCAAGTTCGATCTTAAAACTCTTACCTAAATTTTCAACGAATCTTCTATGACTCTCCAATTTCGAGATCATCACGCAACAAAAATCACTTTTTAGATGCGTACGCGTCAAGTAAAAAAGTAAAAAAAAAAACTCGCGCCCGACTACATGAATACTGTGCTTCGCACCGCATTAAAAGCAATGCTTGCCCATTACAGACCATAGTAACTAGTCTCTGCCATTGTTAAATATACGAGCTAACAATTAATATTCCATTACAGACATAAGCACGTAGGCAATAGTCTAATTATAGGTTTTGGAAATCAAGGTAGATTTTTTAGATGAACTATTTTTGTAAGCCTAAGGGATATATGTGAGTTCCACATTTTAGCCCCAACGGGGCTGCGCTAACAAGCTTTTTCTCCTCGGTCGAGATTCTAGCAACTGGGTGAATAAAAAGCTAACTGGTGTTGAATAGACTTCTAAAGCAAAACATACTTCAGTGTACTATTAATAACTTGTTGATAGTTATAACTATTTTTATATAAGTTTTAAAAATAGATTGAGTATGATAAAATGAAACCATATGTATATGTGTGTATCGATTTGGCTTCATATAGGTGCACAAAACTGAAACTCGAGATAATATTTTAATATCTCATAGTTCTCAGTGAATATTCTTCAAACAAAATAAAAGAAGGGTGATTTTAAAACACATTTCTAGTGTCTAATTCGATTAAACGAAAAACTGATATTCCCGAGTTCTACGGATGTGATGTAAATAAACGTAGACTTTGTTTTTCGTAGATCGAAAACAAAAAAAGCTTGATCTCACACGTTTGTAATTATTAAATATCAAGACAACAATATCAATGTGAGACGTATTTACTTGAAAATTTGTTGTCTCAACTTTTCATCAACGTATAACTTTACTAAATACGGAAATCTTCAGTAAACTATTTGTCATCTATTCAAAACATTTTTATTTGTATGAAATTGTCAGTTCAATTTTTGAGTTGTTGATTGAATTCAGCAATTCTTTTAATCAAAGAACCGATTAGTACTCTCTAAACAATTGTCATGTCTTTGTTTCAGTTTCTTGGTAACAATCGCCAACTTTATTTTAATGCTTATAAAACACAGATGCTTTGGGTTAATGTCATACAGATCTGTTATTGTTTTCGATTGATGGTTGTGCTAGAAATAGAACTACAAGTATTGCTTTTCGGTGAAATAATCGTTTGTTTGTATAAGCAACGAACAGGCGCACGTGATACATTGTTTTGAATGAAAAAGGGAAGTCGTATTTCTGAGTCAAATCCAATAACATGAGGCACATTCTTTTTCAGCCGAAAGGTTAATTTTCGATAAATCAATTATTTTCGAATACTTTTGCACATTGCAAATGAGGGTAAATGTCAGAAATATGATTCCTCTAGGATATTATACAACCAGGCATTGGTATTGAATTAACCAGACATGAAAGAATTACTTGAAGAATCAGTCCCAATTTTCTCAATACTACCATATCGTCATTATAGTTTATTGCACAAACACTTTACATCAATAGAATACACATGAATAAAAATACAAATCATCTTATACTCGAAGACTGATTCATCAGACCCATTAGTACCAAAAGAGCCAATTGGAATGTGCATTTTTCTATGGACTCTTTTCATAATAAAATATGAACAATGGTCGAACATAAATAAAACAAATATCAAAGAAGATTATTGCTTATTCAAATTGTCGGCCAATAGATTAAATGAGATTTCGAGCAG
>OENM01000992.1:0-11214 GCA_900239745.1 Rotaria magnacalcarata
GAATTCAAACTTACCATTTTAATCATGTCACATTGTAGTCGAAACCGAGAACAGTTCAAGAACGTATAGATGATATACAACTGTTTCAATAGTATCAAAATGCTTTCAGCTTTGGAAAAGAAATTAATTCATAGAGGGAATAATTCTTGATCGAATCGGTTATAGTTGATACTGTGAGCAGTTTTAGTTTAATATATACATCCGAAACTGAGCAATGACGAAGATGGAAAACTTCTTTTGAGNCATTGACCTTCTGATCCATTTTTTGCACTTAAAAAAGGACTATTTCAAAAAAAGGGCGACCATGGGCCCTCCGCCTTGAGACTCTCTTTCCAACAACAGCAAAAAAAAATTTTCATACAACCAATGCTGAGATATCTGGGATGCCAAATGAGCCATTTTTGACCCTTTTTTGGTTCATATCTCCCGAAAACCTGAAGATTTCGGGCTGATATTTTTATGGTAGTCTTCTGTTTCTAGCCCCAACATATCCTGAAAGTTTCATCTAATTTGGACGTTCCTAGGGTGAAATAGACTTTTGAGGGGGGGAGGGGCCTTAATCTATCCCATTAACTTAACCTTTTCCCTTAATCTATCCCCTTAACCTTAATCTATCTCTCTAACTTAATTTTGCATCAAATAGAAACTCGAGACCGGATTTCGGTTCGTTAGTACACATTGTCGCGATTGAGTAAACTCGGAAACTCCTAGGCTTGCAAGGGGAAATATTTTGGAAACTGAAAGGGTAATCTGATATACCTCATCAGATTTTGACTCAAGTATTCAATAGTGTAGGTTTACTTGAATACCCTAGTGATTTCTGAAAGTACGATTAGATTTCCATTATCACGAAAAAAATGGATTCGAAAAATACTCTGAGCGCTGTAACTCAGGTTACAGTTTTTATTAGTTCTTTAACTTGCGCGACTCTTATTATTGAAAAGCGCCTGATACAGAGAAAGCTGGGTTAAATCAAACATCTATCTGTCAAATCCCTTTTTCAATATCTCTTTTACGAAAATGGTGAATTCTCTAGCTTAAAAATATTACTCTGAATAATGCATTGAAATGCATTGAAAAGTCAAAAAATAATTAATTATAATGCATTAGGTCATGTGTTTTCTCAAATAATGGAAAATAATGGGTCATTTTTCCATTATTTATCCATTATCGGCTACATGGGTACTCTAACAAGTTATTTATTTATTTATTCTTGTTTCGTCTTTATACGCTATGTATTTCTTATATATGCAATCCAACTCGAGATACACATACGCCAACCGCTCTTTTTCATTCTTTCTTTCCTCTCTCTGCATATCTCTCTATTGTGTCTTCTTTCTTCTCGTGCGTGACGACGTAAATAATCGCATCGTTTCTTCAACTGGAATTTAAGTGCATTAATAGAATGATGCATGATCATCTTTATATACAAAATAGTCTAGTCGAAGAAACAAATGCCTTTTCTTCCTTTGTTTCTTCTCTCTCTCTCTCTCTTGTGTGTGCATGGGTTGCATAATATAAATAGGAAAAAAGAGAATAATAAAGAAAAGATTCAGATTCAGATTAGGAATCGAAAATAGGAAATTTGTTGTTGATTGGTTAAATAGAAACATAAATTTCTATTTTTTGAATTGATTTAAGTTACAGCGGGGCCTCTGTAAAACTTTCTATCTCAGTTTTTTTCAATATCTTCCTATTAAACACAAAAATGAATGGATATCTTTTCTCATTTTTGCTGTCATTATTATCTACACTGCTGTATTGTAAAAATCAAACACATCGCTAAGGTAAAAATATCGATGATCTCGAATAAGATTACTTACTAGCCGACATCAAAATGTTTATTTTTTAATGTGAGTTTACAAGAGGTATTACTTTGTATATATAGGCGTTACATATTTTTTCTTTTTACCAACATAAAATGTTTACCTGAGTCAATGAAGTGTGACTCTAATTTTGCTACTTCCTATTTTCGTATATCAAAACATTCTTTCATGTACATCGCAAGTTTACCAAACAAGGGATTCATATTTTCCTTTCGGTTTGACCAGTGTGAAAAAAAACGATGGCATGTTACTATTTCTTTTCATGAAGTTAGTGGGTGGGTGACTGTATAAAATAACATTAACCAGACCCAGACCCTCACCTTGACACCCTAAGAAACCATCTTTTACGCGAAGGTAAAGTAATCAACCGCTGTGCGTAGAATAATAAACCTTTCCAATCAATCAGTAGAACAATCGATCTCTCTACGTAGAATGATAAATCCTTTCGATGAAAGAGCGGAAATATCAACCCCTGTACGATGAACAATGAACTTCTTTCAACAAAAGAGAAGGAGAATCAACCTTCCACAGACGATGAAACTATCCCTTGAGATACTAAGGTAGATAAGCCGATATTTGGGTGTGGGTGTGGATATGCTCTTCAAAACAACCCATGTCCATATCCACACCCACACCAATGTCTACGCAGAACGAGTTAGCTGCCGTTACTTGAGTTGATGATAAGAGAAACGAAAAATACTGCCTTTTTCTCTTTTCTGAAAGCAAGGGCCTAGAACACAAAAATGTTTATCTTGTGTCTGTCTGCCCGACCAATCAGAAAGTAGCACCATTCCGACAGTACAGTGAAGAAGGAAAAAATGCAATATTTATTCAATACACAACAACAACATTGAGCATAACTTTCTCCCACAATCAACGCAAGAAGAAGAACAATAAGAGTCATTTTATTTTCTCATCGACATAATTCGTCGTACTAGTCAATGTCACTAGTGGAGGGGTTTGTCGAAAATTTTTCATCCAACTGCTGATTGTGCTGCATTGCCATTGTTTGAAGTAGAACGAAGATGGAGAGATGTAGAGTAAAAAACTGGTCAATTGCGGAATATACTTCGCGAAATAAGAGACGATGAGAAGATAACGAAGATTGTTGTCATGAAAGTTTTGACATTTCAGTATCAATGAAGCAAGAAAAAAAGGTAAAGAGAATAGCTGAGGAATAAGAGTAAAAGCAGGAGCAATGACAAGTTCTTTGTTCTCCATTAGAACAGTTATGATGAGACGACAAGTCATTCTTGCTGATGGACGATAAGTTTGATCTAGAAATGCAATGATATTAATTGAAACTCTCGATTCATCTCAATCTGATTCCACTGACCAGAAACGATCACTACTTCCGGACAAGTTGAATTATCTGATGTTTGTTGAATAGTTGAAGTTTGTCGATCTATCACTGTTCTCATCTTGATCATCGAAACGGCTAGAAACGAAGACGGCAATCTTTCGTTCATGAGTTGAGATGATCAATACTTACGAGCAGCTCCTGCATTGGCATTCATCTTCTTCTTTGTCGCAATACAAATGATACCAATCATACAAATCAGATTGACAAAAAAAGGAACTAATGAATTCATGACAACAATGGCATTATGTGCATATTTCCATGATGGAATATCGACGGGAAATACCATTACACAGACAGTCATCTCACTATTGTCACCACTGATTGCTGATTGGATGAATGCGAGCTCATAGGCACTGAGAAACAAAATCATCATCACAATTACGAAACAAATACGACAGGCAATGCGAGGATTTTTTAACCAACGACCATTGAGAACCACCACCACGTACAGGCGCTCAACGGCGATCAATGAACTGAACCAATAAGTGAGGTGTGTCGAAGTAAGGAGAGAATAATTGATCAGTTTACAAAATATCGTATTAAACGGCAGAAAAGAATGGGAATGGATGATATTTGTTGCCAAATGGAGAAAGCGACTGAGGAGAAATGTGAGACTGAGTTGATTGATGATACTCATGTAGAGAAGATATTCTCCAATTCCATTGTGACGGCATTTCTTTTGTCGAAAAGTGACGAAACAGCATAGATTGTTCAATAGACCCACGAGAAATAATATGACAGGAATAAAGATCAGTAAGATGATTGTGAGATATTTTATAGTTGAAGATGGAGATTGAAGATCGTTGAGAAATAACTGATCAAGTGTAAACGAAAAGGATTCCAAATTGAATTGACATCGATTGCCCGAATGACACAATGGACAAATACAAACGAGTTCTTTTCTTGTTCCTTTCAAACATTTCCCATTGGATCGACATTCATCACATCGATAATCTTCATGTTGATGAAGAAAACATTCGACACCCAAATCATTCTCATTACAGATGCAAAGATAATAATCATCATGAAAACACAACAGATGACGAGATTTGCTGTAACAGAGAGAATGATATTGAGCGACAGAAAGACCTAAAGAAGAGAGAAAGAGATCAATGTTGATGTTTGAGAGAAAAGATTTTGATTGACTTTGATTTGATGAAATGAATGATTGAATATGTTGACATTGATTGTTTTGATCAATTGAAAGATTGGCGATGAGTTGTGTTCGATTCAGTTGAACAGCAAGAAGATAAATTTGTTCTTCATCAAGTGAATGAATCCGAAGCAGAACGATTTCAGGATTTGTCTTTTCATTGTGAAAATATTTCAAGTGTGTTGGAAACACCGAGTAAACATCTTGATTCATCAAATGAAGTTCTAATTGAATCAAATCGAGACGAAAATATTGTATAACACTTGCTTGATGGTGGAATCCGCGAGTTTTGTCTTCCAGATAGAAATGAATCAACCGTTTTCGTTTTTCACATCTTTCTCCGAGAAATTCTTCGGTACAAATACAAATGAATTGATCAGGTCTCGATTCTTGATAACAAGTTCCATTATTTCGACATGGATTATTTTCACAAACACTTGGTTTCAATAGACATCGTTGTCCAATGAAATCCAAAGGACAAATACAATAAGGCCATTGATTGCCTTGAGTGAGTCCCCGATACTCTGGTTGACACAAAGCATTGGATGAACAATAATTCTTCACACAGAGTTGATTGAGTTGAGTACAAAGGGGACCCGAATACTGAGTTCGACAAAGGCATTTATATCGGGATGGTTGATTCTGTAATTGATAACATTCTTCATTTGGATGACATGAATTGTTTCGACAAAGATTCATCGATTTCTCCGTGGAATCGAGAAAATGAAGAATTTTCACAAAACGATAAACAGGAAGAAAGTCGAAATATATCGGATATTCCCAGACAGCAAATCGCCGAGGTTTTATGTTCAATCTCAATTCGAAAGCTTCGATTCGAATCGAAAATGGATGAGAATGAATGATATTGGAGCGATTGAAATAACGTTGTCGTTTTTGTTCGATGGATTCATTGGAATGAGAATAATGAAAATAAAGTCTTGTCTTTGTCAGATGATCGAATTCATTCGTTGGTCGAAGATGAAATTCATTTGTACTCAAGACAAGATCATCTTGAAGAAACAAAACAAGATATTTATTGACGATCGATGGATCCGTATTAATAGTGTACTTGGAATGAGTATAATTGATATGAAAGATCAATGAAATTCGATCTGTATGATATTGACATTGATCTCCGTGATAATGCGGAGAACAAAAACAAACGATCGAATCATTCTTCAATCGAATTCCAATGCCACGATTACATCGATTGAAGATCGAATCATTCTGTTGAGATGAAGGAGAATTCGATGGATTTGTCAACATTGATGATTGATATTCGGCGGTGATGGCACTGAATGGATATCGAAGTAAATGAAGTTGTTTTTCTGTTGTTTGAAAATCAAATTTACTTTTTCGTTCAGATGAGGAAACGAATCTGTCTAATTTATCACACATATATTCATCTTCATCATTAGGGCAACCTCGCTGATTGTTACATCGTTCTGATATGCCCCCCCTCTTCCAACACTGGATACGGTTTGATGGGAGAGGATTTCCATCCTTATCATTCATTTGGCATGGAAGTTTTCGATGGGAAGTATTGGTACAATGATGGTGAAATCGATGAGAAAGATCGACACATGTCTTCATTGATAAACATTGCAATCGATATCCAAGTGTCTGAAGAGACAAATAACAATGATCAATGATACTTCGCTCATCACATTGAGGCGGGCAAGTGATGTTTTCATTGTTGAGCATTGTGACATTGATACAATACTCATTGGACGATAGAAATGAAGAATTATTCTCTTGTGAACACGGGGATTCGCCAGTCAAATGACAAATACTCCATAGATTGTGCCATGGATAGATCTTCTGAAATTTGTCCACAACATCAAACATGTTCACCCAGGAATACTTGTCATTGAATGGATGAATATCAGAAGCAAAAATATTGTGTTCATCAGATCCATCGGGACAGTCGAAGATCAAGTTAAACATGGAAGTCAGTGGAACACAATGACCACTAGAACATTGCCATTGTCCAGAAAGGCATCTCCAGAATGTTTTACAGAGAGAAGAATTCTCATCATCTTTTGATGCGAACTCGGGATATGTGTCACAATAAGATCGAAAAGGGATTTTCTTCCAAAAAGTGTTCAATTGATCGTTGTTGATTGAAGTTGAATTCCATGATGCTTCTATGTACTGACGAAGAATGGAGCAACCTGTTTTGAATTGTTCGTTACAAGTGATTTGTGAAATTAATATGGACGTATCCATCCAATATTCATCGTGTTGATTGAAACATGCCGAATGTGAATCACCAAGCATATTGGCATACAAACAAGTGGCTTGATCGATTGAACATCGAAAACGATGATTGCGAACATTGACACACGATCTTGTCACCAATGCATTGGGCTGCTTTTCGTCGTCCGAGAAACAATTGCCAAATCCATCATTGATTCGATAAGCTGAAATACATGAATTGGTCCTAGGACAAGCATCAATAAAGTGATAGGAATGATTGTTGAATGTCCGAGAAGAATTGTGACAAAATTCATCATAGCCTTTTTTTGATTCTTCAGGTCCGTTCAACTGCGATTTACAAAGTGAACCTGGATAATATGATGAATATAAAACGCCATTTCCATCAGTTTGGCTGAGCAACTGGGCTAGATATCCACGACACTTGATAGAACCATTCACTTTCCATTTAGCCGCAATCAATGATGGACGAAAAGTTTCGTTATAATATCCGAAGATAAATGGAGCTAGTAAACCTCCATTGGGATAATGAGTGACATTCCACAATGAACAAGAATTTTTAAATAATGTCGAACAACTATTATTCTCTCTGCAGGTACAATTGTGTCTTATGTTGTTGGAGAATTGACATATTCGAAGATAATGACAATAATCATTGGTATTGTGTTCATCGAATATCTTCTTTTCAGTACATCTTCCGTTCTCCAATGTCCATAAACCTTCATCTCGAACAGTTTCACACCAAAAGAACTGATCACGACGATTCAGACAAGATGTTGTAGACGTTACACTTGAACGCGAGAGGAAACTAATGTAAACACATTGTCCATCTCCACAACTCCAACATTGATGATGACAAAAGTCAGAGCCGCATCTCCGGTGGCATGAAGGACAGATTCGATCATCACATTGAAAGTTCGGTGATTGAGAAGGACAAATCGCGTTTTCAATTTGTTCGTTTTCATCCGATAAATCCAAACAATCGAAGTCTCCATCAAGAAAATATTCATCGGGAATACACATTCCATTCATACATCGATATTCATCTTCTGAACATTCGTTGAATTCGATTCTATCACAATTCTCTTCATCCAATCCAAACATACATTGTTGTCGACCATCACAAATATCTCTCCAATCCAAACATAGAAGACCGAATTCGCACTCTAACGTCTTGTAACAGACTAGATCACCTTCATAGTTCAGTTTAGTTGTTTTATGAATGAATTTCGTAGCGACAGTTTCTTCAAAAGTGACACCAACTGGAAGAGAATATTCACAATATTTACCAAATGTTCCTTCATTAGTACAATTGCATATGTATTCTTGAGTACCATTGATTTCTTCCGAATGATTCAAATAATGGACAAATTCTTCAAGTCGATCGAGTGTCGATTTCCATCCATGTAAGATTTCACTCACTGTAGTATTATTTTGTTTAAGAAATTGAAATGAATATTGAATTCCGTCGTGACACGTCCAATGGAGAGAATTTCTTTGCAAAGAAATGGGTTCCAAAGGTCGACGACAGTAGAAGATCGATTGATGAAATAAACAATCATAGAGTTGAACGGATGAACTATCTACAGTATCAGTGAGATAAATCGAAGTTTCACCTTCAGTGATACAACAGAGAAGAAAAATAGCCGTTAGTCTTCTCATCACTTTCTGTTATGATGAATGTTCCAAATGTGTATTCTTTGTATTAAGAAGAAATATATAGTACTTCTACAATGTTAAAACGCCTTCATGTTGATCTTTTGCAGATTGAGATATGACAAAACCTTCCTCGACGTGATGAAATCTCTGTTGACTTTCATTATCTGTCAAGTCACGTTCATAGAACTCTGAAGGAAATCAGGGGAAGAGAAGAATAGTTTTTGTCACGAAAAAGATTGCTACATTTTTCCGCACAACGAGCAACTAATGGAACCTGCATTTCAAGCAATATTGACATCATTCTTCGATTTTCAAACAATAAACCAGTTTTGTATTGAATGTAGCTCAACGGAGAAACAGCTGACGCCAACGTTTCGAAGGTGTGGGTATGGGTTTGAGTGTATGGGTGTGTGTGGCACGATTGACTAAGGAGAAAAGAGACACCCACACTCTCTACACACTCACACTCGATTTTATAAGAATGAGAAATCGTGTTTAAGTAAGGATTCGTCAACAAACTTAACTATCAGACTCATGATTTAAATGATTATATTTATTATATATGTGTTGTGGTCAAAATTCAAATCCAGTCAAATTTTAAATTTGCCCGGGCAAAATTCTAATTTGAATTTGGTCCAGGCAGAATTCAAATTAGAATTGTGTCCAACAAAATCTCAGTCAAAATTCTAATTTCAATTTTGACTCAAAAAATTCTAATTTCAATTTTCACCAAATATATCCTAATTTCAATTTTCACCCAAAAAATTCTAATTTCGAGTTTGACTAAAAAATTCTAATTTTAATTTTTACTAAAAAAATTCTAATTTCAATTTTGACCAAAAGATTCTAATTTCCAGGGGTGTGGGATGTGGGTGCGTGGTTGCTGGTGCGGGTGCGGGTGTTGATGGAGAGATTCACACCCACACCACCCCCACACCCTTTTTTACATGGAACCTTCCCTCGTTAGATAAAAATGACAAGCTTCAAATAAAGCATAAGAAAATCGGTTGTTTCATTTATCGTAGACTACTATCAGCTTTACTGAATCATTATGTATTCAATTGTGTCTATACATAGATAATGCCTCTGTTTTTTAAGGTTGTGTGTAGATTAAAATGTTGTCCACTCTATTGATCAGTAAAGTATTTGCAACGTAGATTATTATCGGCGCAAGACTTAAAGAGACTCGGTTGAAGATTGAATAACTCGAGAACGGTGTGCGTTAGCGATTTGCCGTTTTCACCATAGATAGAGCACAGTGGGGGACACTAGTCTATATTAGATACGATGGGATTCAATAATGATAAGGGTTAGAAAAATGCGAACCTTTGAAAAAAATAGCTTAAACTCATAGTTCCTATAATCATTTTTTTCTTCTCATAAACGGATTAGAATGGTGGGGAGCCACCTATGAATCACACAGAATATCCAGATATCAATTATTTAATAATCGGAAGCGTGAAGGCCATCATGAAGAAGTTATGTAGCCTCTTATTGAAATATTCTAATAATGCGAAATTGTTCTTGAACAATATATACATACAGGTTATCAGTCATTTTGAAGCAAATAACAAGAGTCAGTATGGATTGAAAACTAATCTAGAGTGCGAAATATATTGCATTCGAGCATATCAATAGCATTATTATATAATATTTAGAGATTAGACTCTTCTGAGCGATCATTAAAACTGATTTATAATTTTTTTATTATGTCTTGTCTCCAATAGATTTTATTGAAGATTTATTATCGGTAATTTCTTTAATGTTTTCGAAAAAGATCTTTCCTGAAATGATCTAAACCTCATCTTCAATATCGAGTTCCACTTCAGTGTCAGAATCTGTATCTTTCAAATAAGGTTCAACATTTTCTTCAACAAAACGATCACCGGTTCGGAAAGTATGTTCGACTTGACGAGCATGTTGAATAGCATTTTTAGCTGCATCTTCATCAAAACCAGCAATGAATTCTGCAGCCAGATTATATACATCGTTGAGACGGAAACGAACATTGTTTTTTCTGATGTAGTCTTTTAATGCCGCCCATACGAGTTCCATTGGATTAAATTCACAATGCTTTGTTGGTAGACGAACAATTTCAACATCAAATTGCATTGCTACTTCGTCCACCTAAATAATATATCGAATGATTTTAAGTTTTTGAAACGGAATTCGATCTGTTTCCTCTTTTTGACAATGAGAAGACATTAGTACTACAACATATAACTATTCGCTTTTAAGTTGTATATCAATGCATCTTAATTTTAGAATGTTTGAAATGGCATGCGAAGTTGATCTTTTGGGTTTTGGGAATCTTAGCTAACCTTGTATCGTTTTGCTGGTCTATTGATAGAAGCTAACTCAAGTAATTCAGCCTTTGTCATAATTGGATCAAAATGAATTCTATGACGTATTAGCCATTGTTGAATTTCACTTTTTCTCCAAGCCCGTTTGGCTGGTTTTGTATCATCTGTTAGTTCCGAATGCCATGTAGCATTATCGATAATTATGCAAATTCGGTCGTTGGGTCCTTAAAAAAATTTTTTAAATTTTTTCAAAGTGAAAATACAGCTACGCACCATGTTCGTCACGAAGACGAAATGATGTACTTTTAATCCATTTAATAAAATGTTCAGAATCCATATTATGGTCCGTTGTACAGTTAAAGATCTCAACGGATGGCAGATGAAAACCGTGTTGGTCTATAATGGCTGATATTGCTAATCGAGCTCCTAAAACATCCGAGTAAATATATGTTCTACTAAGATATTACTAACCTTTCCCATCGGATTTACGTAATCGACCTTCTCCTGTATCACTAAACCAAATTGATCTTTTTTCTTCTGATGCATTTGACCATGTCTCGTCGTGATAGAAAATATGTGCACCTGTACTACGAAGATTGCCCATCTTTCGATAGAAAATGGCTCGTTGAGCTTCAATTTCAATTCCCTCCAATGGAATTTTAGTATTTGAAATTTGTTTAAACGTGAATCCTA
>OENM01000992.1:11262-49036 GCA_900239745.1 Rotaria magnacalcarata
GGATAAGCGGCATGAAGTTGATTGAATAGTATCTCAACAGTTGGATAGACTTTTTTAGTTAATAAAACATGAAATTGATGTCTAATGGCGTTTTCTACTTCTTCTGAAAACGTTTTTGGAAGATTGCCACCTCTTATTTGAGGAGGCTTAGCTACGGGAACGGTAATTTCTCGTTGAAGTGAACGAATTTGAGAAGAACTACGGTTTCGGTGTGTTGTTGGTGTAAAATTAGCCAAGGATGATGATCGTGAACTTCTTTTTGCGTTGAGTTGTTCTTCCATTTCTTTTTTCAAACGAAAAAGAGATGCACGCGAAATGTTCAACATGACCAGTAATCGATCTGTTGTATTGTTGAGTGGAATTTTTGGTCCTGACTTCTCACTTTCAACAAATTTGATAATACGAAAGTAAACTTCTTTCAGCTCTACTGAAAAATGGCTGCCAGTTGGCATAATTAAGTATGTATTTAAAAAGTCGAGTAAAATTTAAATATTACACGTTGAACGTTAAACGTTTAAGCATATGATTTTTTTCCGTTCTGTTCATCCTCCAGTTCAGTCACACATTTTTCAAAACGTCGTCCATCATTCACAAGTACAACGTTTACTTTATAAAATCATTATAAAAACACAAGAGTGATAAGATATAATAAAAAAATTATAAATCAGTTTTAATGATCGCTCAGAAGAGTCTAATCTCTAAATATTATATAATAATGCTATTGATATGCTCGAATGCAATATATTTCGCACTCTAGATTAGTTTTCAATCCATACTGACTCTTGTTATTTGCTTCAAAATGACTGATAACCTGTATGTATATATTGTTCAAGAACAATTTCGCATTATTAGAATATTTCAATAAGAGGCTACATAACTTCTTCATGATGGCCTTCACGCTTCCGATTATTAAATAATTGATATCTGGATATTCTGTGTGATTCATAGGTGGCTCCCCACCATTATAATCCGTTTATGAGAAGAAAAAAATGATTATAGGAACTATGAGTTTAAGCTATTTTTTTCAAAGGTTCGCATTTTTCTAACCCTTATCATTATTNTTCGCATTATTAGAATATTTCAATAAGAGGCTACATAACTTCTTCATGATGGCCTTCACGCTTCCGATTATTAAATAATTGATATCTGGATATTCTGTGTGATTCATAGGTGGCTCCCCACCATTCTAATCCGTTTATGAGAAGAAAAAAATGATTATAGGAACTATGAGTTTAAGCTATTTTTTTCAAAGGTTCGCATTTTTCTAACCCTTATCATTATTGAATCCCATCGTATCTAATATAGACTAGTGTCCCCCACTGTGCTCTATCTATGGTGAAAACGGCAAATCGCTAACGCACACCGTTCTCGAGTTATTCAATCTTCAACCGAGTCTCTTTAAGTCTTGCGCTGATAATAGTTATAAGTATGTCATTGGACCAATCGATCATTATTGCTATCTCTCTTTGTATTTGATATATATTTTCATCCAACGTCTCATTTACGTAATCTTTTATAGTAGAAATTTTTTATTCGATTCTTTTGATATTTCGAGATTTTTACACATCTCTATTTTTATTTTCGACATTTCTATGGTTTCGATATTTTGACTTTCGGCGGTTTTCAGGAGAATCAATAAAATATAATCATCTAACTTCGTTTTTTAGGTAGTAACGATGGCGTTGATCAAGATCAATATGCAGCAAATGGGAATGCATGGATTCTTAAAAATTATCCTCAAATAAATTTTATTGAAAGAGTATCTGTTACTGATCGTTGTCCATACAAAAATCGCTTTCATTGAACTTCGCTTTTGTTTTAAACTAACCAGTTATTTAACATCATGAAGAAAAAACTTCTCTAGAGATTTACAAAGATTTTTTCGATGCATTTGTTTATGTTTTAGTTCGATAATCTTAATTTTCAAACATGAATGAATATTTTTTAAATAGAATAATTCTGTTTTTCCGTAGATGTATTTTTAAAGTTAATCTGATAACAATCGTATTACAAGGTAAAACCCAAGTGTCCAGGAGCGATTGATTTTCTGTACATGCTGGTTTAGTGGAATCCGTATTCGTTGCAAGATTTTTCTCGTATTGCAAATCATTTTCATAGCGAATAAGTTGTAGAAAAAAGTCATAATTTGATACAGCAGCACGTCGTTGAGCAACTAAATGAGCATAAGCTTCATGGACAGTATCATAATGGTACCTAAATAGTCCTAAATCATGAATATTTCTACTGAAAAATGAATAAAAATATGTTTCTTACTTCAACAAATAAGCAAGAACAATCGAAGATGATCGTGAAATTCCTAGTTGACAATGAATTAACACACGTTCATTTTTGTTTTTACACGAATGTAGAAATTCATTTGCTTGATCAAAATATTGGCGAATATTGGTGGCAGGCATATCTTCCACTCTAATCCGTAGGATATTATATTTATCAAATATATCTGTTTCTAACGAAAAATCACATATACTAATAATAATTCGAATTTCGAATTTGCCCAGTAACTGTATATTTGATGCATGTTGATAATTACCATGATACAGAAAAGCGTCGATTATCGTTCCTTTAATCTGATATCATGCAACTTCTTAATGTAATTAATTTCTTCGTTTGTCGCTTGCATGGTCTACTTTAAATCATCGCACACATCGTATTCTACAAGTTCGTTACGAGTCATTGCTCTATGGTTAATCTTGTAGATCAAAGAACTCTAGAAGGAAGCAAATGATTTAAATTATATCTTTTATTTCTACACAACAAATGGAATGGAAACCGAAATAATAATAACTAAGTAAGTTTTGAAGCTTTCTATCATTTTTTTATAGTAGAAACAGTGCCAACGCTTACTGTAATATAAGTGAACAGTATATCTTGCTAAATAACTACGAATTTCATTATATATTACGAGATCTTTTTTCTTCGTTTAACTTTTCGATGACTTAATATCATTCAGAAGGATGTGGGTGCAGTGTAAATCAAGAGGAGATCCACACGCGCATATCCAAACACACACCCTTATCACCGTTAGGTGCTACGCTGGCAAGTGTTTTTCTTGTTGTTATTATCCACAAAATCAAAACGAAACAGAAAGCAACTAAATTTGAAGGAGGTCTGGTATGAAATAAGAATGAAAACAAATGGTGTATGCGTAGTTACTTTAACCAATTTGCGCTGTTATTGTATTCGTCGCATGACCGTTGTGTCCGTTATCTTTGCTAACAAAAGATCGCAAAACATGATAACAAACGATGCTTCATTGTCAGTAAATACATTGAAATTATAAAGCAAATAAATCTCAACACATTCATTTTAACAAAACATATCTTTCGGAAGTATAAAACATTTATGTTCCAAAAAGTACCTTCATCTCTTGTCGAATCCCATGTCCGAGAAATCGCCAAAAAATTGCCGATTAATCGCGATATATCGAAACGATAATCGTGAGCTAAAACGCGATTTAATCGCCGATTTTAGTGATATTTTTAGTGATTATTACGATAAATCGCGATTTATTTCCAATTCTTTTGAATATAAACCATAGCTTTATCGCTGATTTATTTGATATCATCGAGATTTCCGAAATAGACTTTTTTTTTTAATAATAACTAGATATATTACTCTCCGGTTACCTTTTATTTACAAAAGAATCAACCATTTTGATTGAGTATAATAGTAAAAGTAACAATAAATTCAGGAAAAAACAAAAGGTTATTACAGTTATCGATTCTGTTTTCATGCATTCAATTCATAAAGTTAGAAAAAAAAAGTTCGAATTTAAAAAAGCACGGCATAACAAAAAAATCAATTTACAATAATATATAGCGCTTGTAACTTAAAGCAGTGACATATCATGGCATTTCATATAAGCTAAATGGACTAGATATACAAGATTCAGTGTAAAAAATATATCAGGGTAAATGTTTACATAGATAAGAGACAATAATAAACAAAACAATCTAAAGTGAAGTAAATAATAGCAATATAATTATAAGTTCAATATATAATTATTCATCATTAAAGTTATTTATTGGATTCTTGACGGTTGAAACTGTGTTGTGTCGATGGTATCGATTATAGTGGTAAGCTTTCAAGATCAATGCGACGACTATTTTCATCTAAAAGGAAAAACGTAGAAAGACTGTAAAATTTTTCAAGAAAGACACTACTTGATATAATTGTATTTCGTAGTTTAGCTTTGAAATTTCTTCGCTTAGACTTGATGCATTCTAGCATCGGTATCCAAACTGTTGCCAATTCATCATTTTTTAAACCAAATTTTATTTTGACAGCATCTAGAAAGAAAACAGAACTATTAATACAATAAATTTAAATCAGTTTACCTCGAATAGCTCTAATTCGATCATCTGTATCGATAGAACGTGGGTCAATATCAAGAAGTTCTTTTCCTTCTTTGAATACTCGATCTATAGCTTTTAATACAAATTTATTCGGATTTGTTTTGTCCGCTGGAATTTGAAGTAGTTCAATTTGTTCGCCGGTTGTGGAATCACAAGTCTAAGAAGAAAAGGTTAGAGAGAATCTTAATACAAGGCCACTTACGGCAGTGTACGAATCTGTAGTGGACGATGGTAGTTCACGTCCTATCTCATCAAATAATACAATGGGAATCTAGAAAAAGAAAGAACAAAAAGTTTTACTGAACGTAGATTTCTTTACTTTGTGGCTTCGCATAGCTTTTGCTATTTTCTTTTGATTGTTTAAAATCAAATTCAAAGTTTTCTGATGTTGTTCGTGTGAATGACCAAGGCCAGCTATTTGTTTTCGAAGTTGATCCAAGTTATAATTAATTTCTTTTATTGGTGAAAACAATGATTGGTTAACACCAAGTTTCTCTTGATTAGCAGTTGGTGATGAAGTATCATTAACCCGAAGTCGTTTTACAGGTATTTCTCGAGATACTCGTGATGTACGCTTCCTCGGTTTTGAAGTAAGTATACGATTGAAAGTAGAATTGAAAACATGATCATCAGTGGTTTTAATAGTATCTCGTTCTTCATCACAACTTGATTCATAATTGTTATCATCATCATGATCGTCTTTATCAGATAATATCCTGGAACAGTCGGCTTAAATAGAAAAAATAAAATTTGTGTAAATTTATATTGTTTTTATAAGTTATGGATAATCTTACCAGCTTTATCTGGTTCATCAAATAAACAAGTATCCAAAGTTGTATATGTTCGATATGCGTCAAAATCTGAAGCAAAGAGAATAAATTTTGAGCCATTCAAATAATTGAAATAATCTACCAAAAGTATGTAATTCAGTTAATTGTTTATCAAGCAGACCTAAACAATATGTAGTAAATATTTATACAATTTTATAATAAAATGATTTTTCGCAATCATTGAAGTTCATGCCAAAGCAATCAAAAATAAACTACTTATAACTATTTCTAGTGATTACTCTACATTAATGGTAAGATGCTGGCTTCTCGAATAATCAAAAAAAATAAAAATCATTGTCCGATAATAGTTTTAGTTCTTGTCAATACAAATATAAATGTAAACTAATTAACTGTCCGATGCTCCATTAAATTTTCTTTGCTGGTGACTTAAAATCTTTCAAGAGTTCGATCAAAAGCACCACATTCTCCAATAACATAGAATCTTCAGCTGCTTCAAGTTTTGTCTACTATCATATTATTTGAACCAGTTGGTGAAATGCCATTGACTCTTAGCACTGTTGTTCTATAGATTTGAAGCTAAATAACGAGCTTTGAAAAAGCAAGAGATTCTTTATTCTAACTTACTTGTTTTATCGTTATTCTTTTTTGTTGATGATTTTTTTCTTTTTAACCATTCCTCCGTATCGGATACTACGTCAGAATTCATTTTATACGTAGATAGTTCTTCTGCTTCTTGAGCAAGTTTTTCCATTTCAATAAGCGTACCTACAATAGAAAGCAAATATTTGATGAAAAAAAAACTACAACTTATAACTTGCCGGTTCTCTCGACAGTAATACGATACGTTTTATTTTTCTCCCGAATAGATCCTTTACCAAAGCTATCAGCATTAATTAATCTTTTAATAGATACAACACTGAAACTATTTGGCTCGTCCATGTAACTAATAAAAGCAAATTCTGCATCTTTTTTTCCTCGTGCTTCTGTCGTGTACAATTTTGCATATGCGTTTTGCGTCATCTAGAATATACAAATAATATATAAATACATTAAACGACTCTAAGATATGTCGCGAAAATATGGTACAAAGTCATAAATGTAAATACAAGAAGTTAACTTAATTATGTTCGTAATCCACTCGTACTTCAGAAAGAAATACATGGTCATTGTGCTCAACTTCAATACATTTATGACAAATATTAGTAACAGGTACAATAGTATAGGATTGACTCAAACTCCTTGCTGGAAAAATTTCGTTTAACTTTTCTTTTAATTCTTCAGGTATAACAACGTAATCATTTATTCTCTTTTTTGTATCTGTATATTTTTGAACAAAGCCATAATAATCTGTATTATGTTGAAAAAAGACAATGGTTTGACCATATTCGATTGAAGACTCCGCGGTCTTATATGAAACGATGCAACTGGAACAATTAAATCGTAAGTCGTATAATCGTGAATGGTAAGTAACAAAAATATCTTTGTAGCGTAAAAATAAAATAATGTCATTTTTATTTCCATTATAATCGTGTAAAATATTCAAAAACTCATGTCGATATTGATCAAAACTTGAATTGTTAATAGCAATGGGAGTCGAAAGTTGGAAGGAATTTTGTTTGATAGCTGTACCAATATTTATCCAGTCTGAGCTTTGAGTAGCCAGTTGTCTGGTTCCGTGTGCTTTTTTCTTGAGATAACGTATAGTGCTTTCAAAGCAAAAGGCTGATGTAAAGCACAAACCGTCATCTGTTAAAACTTGTTGTGGTAAATGCAAATGAGCATGAAGTGAAAATAATTCAATCGTTTCGCTGTATATTTGAGGTGCTGTGTGACAATAATAATGTATAATTTTATCTGCCAATTTAATTTCATCAATTGATCTTGGAGAGTGTAATAATTTTATAAACATCGAATATAAAGCAAAATGTGATACAATAGTTGAAGGTAAATATGATAAAATACATAGAAGACCTATTGATAAAACAAAATACACGAAAATGCTTGGCTTTCCAATCACTGCATAAATTCAAAGAGCAATTGAACTTAACACTCATGTTATGAGGAAATCGTTGATTAAATAATTTTGAATCAATATCAGCAAGTGCTTCATTGTCTAACATAACTAACCAACGTTGAATGAGAGTTTATACGTGTCCAAGACAACACAAGTGCATGTAATCCATAATAATTTGCTTTGGATATTCAAATATTTCAAGTAACGGTGATTTACCTTTAACACCATAAATACTACTGTTTTTGTGTTCATTCGATGTACGATTATCAACTTCTTCAGCTGTTGCTAAGAATTCAACATGAGTTCGTTGGCGATAATTGTTTTTATTATATGGGTACAATACTTGTCGACTTTTGTATTCACCTAGAGAAAATAAATAGCCAGAAAATATTAAAATTGATATAAAACTTTCAGAAAGCAAATTCATATAAATACCTTCAGTAAAACAGTTAGTGCATGCGTTGTATCCATTATAATTTATTGTCTTCCAAAACAGAGCTTTTGCGGGTAAATCAGCTAGGAATAATTGAGTTCTAACAGATATGGAAAATTGTAAATCATTAATGCTTAATGTAAACGGTGTTGCTAAATCTAATAACTGTTGAATGGAATCCTTCATAAATAAATTAACACTTGACTTAATTGAGGAGTTCCATAAACATAAAATAATTATATTTTTTTGATTCTCTCTAACTTGCGGAGGAAGTTCCACTATAGAAGCCATGCATGGCCATAAAGAAGATTTCGTTGTACGCACCAATGGTGCACCATCGGTATGAATGTTGAGACTAATAGAACAAGTTTGAGTTTTAGACATTTGGTTTGATGTATTTAATAATATCATCATTTCTTTATAATATGAACCACAGCTGATATCAAATGGTTCAGCAAATTTGTTGTTACCAAATAAAGAAATATTTCTCGCAGTTATTGATTTCAATTGTTGTTTAATATCAAAAGTGACAACTTCACTAATATTACGATTTCGTAGAACTTTGTTAAATAATTTGCGCCCAGATCGTAATGTACATAATTTAAGACATAAATTACAATGAAACTTGGATGATGTTGTCGATGTCTCGTGAAATAATTTAAGTATAGATGTAAGGGTTGTTGGTAACATATTTGGTGTTGGTAAGAACGATTTGATAACCTTCAATATCTTTTCAATAACATTTTTTGCGAAATTAAATTCAATAGCCATAGACATGATAGACGTAGCAGCAGCTTTGACCGACATATGAGAATTTTCATATAAACGTAAACTGGAATCAGGAGATAAATCAACTAAATTTTCATTCCAATCAATATTATTATCACCATCGTCATCATCACAGTCCGATATGTACGTGACAGTATTAGCATTTAAATAGTTAGGTTGTAGTAATCCATCTGGTTTAGATACTGTGACTTTACGAATATTATTATCACGAGCTATATTCTCATAAGTAGTATCCTCATGAGTATTTATTGGATGCTCCGCTTTGTAATTCATAAATAAATCATCATCAGATGAGGTAACATAAGAATCAGAATTGTGTAAAATGTCCAATGAAGCTTTTCGCTTTTTTCGACGTTGTTGCTGTTGCCGTCTGACTCGAGCAATATACGGCATTCGAGAATTAAACATTTGAAGCACACTTGCAAAAATAAAGTAAATCAGAACAAATTTGACAATAACTCTATATGATACTTAAACAAAATGCATTTCTCTCATGTTCAATACAAAATACTTTCGTTCCAATCTTCCACTTTTAACATTGTTGCCATCAAAGAATAATTGAAGGAAGATAAAACAACGTTTAAATATACATAAATTGATAACATAACAACAAGCAATAATACAATTGCAATATGATTAGAAAAAGAACAAAAGGCACCAATATACAATAGCATTATTTATATTAACTTTTGCGTCGCTTCTTTTTATCACTTCGTAATTGTATTATCGTTTGAAATTAAATTGTTAATTTATCAATAGGTAAACGTTATTGTGTCTCTCTTTGGTCATTTTTCTTTTCATAACAAATGTAGACTACAGAACGCTGGAAAGAGAATAATTTATATTAAAATTAAAAAAAAATTCTCTATGATATCTTATTCAGGAATATCTAATTAAATCGAATGGCAATGAACAGATAATGATGTCGATAGTAATGAACATTATATTTCTGATGATATTATATAGTGGTCAATTATTCGTTTTGAAATTTCCATTCTGTTGTTTCGTATTATCAGCACTTTTACAAAGCAATTTGAAAAGTAGTAATGTTATTCTATAGAACTAAATTTCTTACAGAATAGTCTAAACAATTGAGCATTAGGAATTAGGCGCCATAAAATATAATAACATCATGAATAAGCTCAATGATATGTAACAAGAAAATGCATAGATTCCAATTTCTTTGTCTACAAAATAAAACTTTTCTCTAATTATTGCACCAAATATCAAGTCATTTAGTATACTTTTAATAAAAAAAATCATTTAAAAAAATCATTTAAAAAAATGAACACAGTATTATTTTATTATAGTCTTCTAATGAGAAACATCTGATGCAATTGATACGTCAATAGATTCGAAAAAAGAAAACACCGATTAATCGCGATTAATCATTCCGATTTCTCTACGATTAAGATTAATCGATCTTGTTTTAAATATCACGATAAAATCTGATTTTTTCTCCAATTTTTCAACATCACTTGATTAATCGCGATTTTACGCTCATTTTTTGATAAATCACCAAAATCGCGGCGATTTTCACGACATGGGGCGAATTACCTGTCGAGCTCGTCTATCGTATTCTTGACAATATGGACACATTTACAATTCTGTGTTCAGTTCGTAATGTGTGTACACAACTGAATACAATCACTGACACATATCATCGTTATCAGGTAAAATTCACTTTCAGAATACAATCATATCTCTTTCATCTTTGAGGCATAATCTAATTGAAAAAAAGAACTGCTTTGGTTAACATACTTGTTGATTTCACAATAACAACTCTACGATAATACTTTCAGACTTTGATGAATATTATTTAAAAGTAGATAATCAATTACACATTTGACAACATTTCTATGTAGTTATTCAATTTTCTATTCTTCTCTGCCACTTTTTTACGATCACCGAAGCTGTATTTTTCTACAACGGAGAAACGATAAGAGCTGTCACAACTTCAGAACACTCTGAATCCTAATAGTTATACAGTGATCTAATGAACGGCAGCAGATCCATTCTTGAAATCGGTATTGACCAGATCGGCATAGAGCATTGTTTATATTTCTCGTCCTGTAAAAGTCAAATGAAAATCTCGATTATAGTCACACCCCCTCTGAATCTTTGTAGTTATCTTGTAAAATTCTTTGCGTTCAGCACCATAGTTCTTCTGACATGCATCTACATAAAGTTCCTCTCTTAGTTTCTATTGGTGAACAGAAACATTGAAAGGGATCATTTACAAAGAACATCCGGAAAGAGAAGGGAAGAAGGGTCAATCAAAATTGGACAAGTTCGAAGAGAAAGAAGACATGACAAACATTTGAGGACAATCGGATTTTTCTAGTCCTTATCAGTATTTTTACCTCTTTTGTAAGGAACAGATATTCAGTGATTCGAATAAAATTATTATATTATAGACCAGTGATGGAATTCGGTATAGGTTTTTCGTAACCGAACCGATCCCATCGCCGGTACAGAATAAAAAAAAGCTTTTTATGGAAAGGCATAATGATAAATTCTTCATGGTAGAGTAATAAACACTTTTCATGCAAAGGTAGAACAATAAGCCCTGTTCCTTAAATCCCTGTACAACAAACCCTTTTCATTTTCAAGTACTCTTAGTTTAATAAACCGTTCGACTCTAAAACCATTAAGGGCTCCGAAAAATTTTCCTTAAGTATTAGGGTTTACTATTTTACAGTGTAGGCTACTTCTCAAATACTTGAGTTATTATTCTGATAGGAAAAGTAAGAAGAAAGCATACAACCACGCATAACCAAGCATTTTCGATTATGAGATCCTTCATTCATTCTCCCTGGACAAATCTCCGGGGGAATTAGAAGCAGCGCAGGAATACATTCATCGTTTTGATTTGCGCCTACAAAAGTATATAAGAAACTCAAGACTCAGATGGAATAATTATTTATTTTTAAGCTTGATTTGTGCAATTGATAAATATCATTTGAACTTGTACTTGAGTCCTCTCGACGATAAATCAACCTTCTGAAGTGAGTTAACATTTAGCGAGGTCTGTAAACGTCTTAGGTGGAAGATCTTTTCGAAAAATGAGCGATTCTTTGGGAAAAGGCAGATTTCAGCTAATAGAAACTCAAGAAAAGTTTAAAAGATGGGAGAAAATAAATAGCTTTCTTTTAGTATCGATATTAGCTTTAGGATTTCCTGAAAAACTCTACACTGCTCGTGGAATGCCTGACAATTATGTGAGGACTCCTTAGAATCTCCAAGGGCTTCTTATCGTGAGTTCACTCGGGAGTTTTATTGGTGACTGCCCAGGGATTTGTCTAGGAAGAATAGATTAGAGATTTCTACTATCAAGATCATACCAGTTTCCTCAGCTTCATACTCTCGCCCACCCTTTTAGTTGAAATTTTTCATTATTGTTATTATTCGACAAAACTTAAAAAACATAAACTTTGAAGATTTGCTCGTTTTTTTGAAAAATACACAAATGACAATTCTTTGACTTTAGCTTGAACGATATGTTACGAAGATTTCACATCTTAAGAGCTCCGTTTATCAAGTAGTTGTTAAGGTTGCAAATGTTTTTAGGAAGCTTCGTAGCTTGTATTTAGTGACAATTTAATCTTTCGAACGAATAAACAAGACATAGCAGAATTTCCCATCAACCTTTTGAAAATGTTCCATCTAGAAATAGTGTTATTTGCATAGACAGAAGCAACTTTCAAAGACGGAAGTTTTATTTTATTGAAATTTCCGGATAGAATTAGTTCGCATAGATAATCGTCCCAGTGACTGCCTTTGACGTTGAAATCATTGAGAACTTTTCTAAAATTCGTAGCATTTTTCTTCGAATAAACGGAGAGGCAATCGTGTTTTTTCTAGCTAAGTGATGTTTAATTGAAAAATTTTCTCACGTCATGAGTACAGAAGATAACAATAAAAGCAATTAGTCAGAAGAGCTCGGAATCTTCTCCTTATATTAATCAGCTGATAGGTTTTCTGTATATCTCCTTTTTGCTCATTGATGTCTTCTGTCATACACATCAGCATACCTTTTTCAGCACTTTTCATGTTTCGTTTCTATCATAATCGTAATCGAGCTGTGCTCTACATACAAAAAACCACTCAGAAATTCTTCGATTTTCTAAACAGGCACAAACCAATGTACAAAAATGCAAGCAAAAGTAAGATTGAAATGCCTTTAAATACCTCCAAAAAAAATTATGATGATGCATTTTCAATCGAATTCACTCGAAACTAACCGAAAAATTATAACATCATTAATTATTATGATAAACTTCGCTCAAAACTTGACGAAAAGGCGATTATAATTTAGGCAGACCAATGAATATCAGCGACAGATATGTTGTGTATCATGGCGGTGTGGATGTGGGTGTGTGAGGGTGGCGGTATGGGTGTGGGGTGTGGGTGTGGAGTGTGGGGGTGGGTGATCCATTTTTAATTCAGTCTAGACCCACACTCTCTGAGCTATGCGTGTAGCAAGTGCAACTATGGATTTACAGCTCTCCAAAATCCTAATAGTATTCATAAGAATGTTACTAACAGACTCAGCGATACTACTAGCAATCCCGCAAAAGCTGTAAGCAACCTCAATAATACTACCAATTAGATTAGATAGGGCAGTGGTATTCCCCCTTTTTAGTTCTAGCTAACTGAGGCGTGATCGTAGGATGCTGATTCGATATAGCAGACTCATTAACTGCCATAAGTATGACTATAGGTACTAGAACTGAGTATTGGTACATCTAGCAATTGTGGGTGCCGCGAAGGGACTGCGCCCAGTCCGAGAAATGCCTTTAAAAAACGTGTTAATATTCCATTATAAGGCCGTTAAAATACGTATGTGGTTTCTTTTGAAACTTTATGCGTTTTTACCCGTTGACAAATGGAATCTTAAGTTCGACTAAAAAAATCTTTGAATTCCCAGTGAAAATATGCTCCATAAAGAGCGTGTAGGTGTGGGTGTGGCGTGGATGTGGCTGTCGATGGGTGTTGGGTGTGGATGGATGTGAGTGTGGGTGCTGGCAGTTATAGATCAATGCATATCACACACCGACACCCTCAAGATAGCCACTATCAGCATCCACACCCACACCTACCCATACCGATGCCCAACCACACCCACACACCCACACCGACACTCACATCCATATCGAACCGCTTAATCAATCACGCTAGACCGGATATTTATCGTTACATTGCATCCCTATCAGCGTCGCCGCGGCTTCCATTCATCTTTACAGGAGTGACATGTTTTTACAAATCAATTTATTCAGCCAAATCAATCCAAACCGCACAAGCATGCAGATCAAAGTAGCATAAGGATTTGTTACTTGAACAAAATGATCAGTGCATCTCGCACAAGCAAACATGACATCTTCATGCAAATATTCTGCTAACTTCGACAGGAAGCTTCACACTTCGTCAGCTGATCGAAGATGTCACGGCAAAGAAACAATCATAAGTAGACTCCACTTCACTTCTTTTTCTCGCATTGAAGCAAACGTTTTTACTCCGTCAGTTGGTTCAACTTCACAGGGCAACCGAAAACTCAAAACCAGATTTCCCACCACCTTTTTTCCTCGCCTTCAAGCAAACATTTCGACTCAGTCACCTAATCGAAGATCATGTCGCTCAGGAACATTACTCATCAAACTCCACTTCATCTCTTTTGCTAGCTTCCAAGCAAACAATGCCACTGTGTCAACTGAACGAAGATCACATGGCAAATGAACATTCATAAAGACACTCGTCTTCCCATCTTTTTCTCACTTCGANACTTCCGAGCAAACGTTGCGACTCGATAGGCAGATCGAATATCACATGACAAAGGAACAATCATTACTATACTCCTCTTCCCCGCTTTTTCCAACTTCGAAGTAAACATTCCCAGTCGTCTAGCAGGGCGAAGATCACATGATAAAGGAACATCCAGTATTATACTCCTATTCACCTCTTTTTCACACTCCGGAGGAAACGTTCCCAGTCGTTTAGCAGGGCAAAGATCACATGATAAAGGAACATCCAGTATTATACTCCTATTCACCTCTTTTCACACTCCGGAGGAAACGTCGTGACTCTATCAACATATCGAATGTCACCTGACAAAAAAACATCATTCATAAGACTACCCATCACCTCTTTTGCCCACTTTGAAGCAAGCATTGTGCCCAGGTAAGCAGATTCAATATCACATGGCAAAGAAATATTCATAACCCGACTGTTTTCACATATGTTCCTCACTTCGAAGCAAAGATTGCGACTCGTACAGTTAATCGAAGACCACATGGCAAAGGAACATTACTAAGGAGTCTCCTCTTCCCATCTTTTGTTCCTTCGACTTAAACGTCCGCCTCAGTGACCTGATCGAAGGTCACATGACAATGGAACATTCATAAGCAGATACCTCTTTACCTCCTTTTCTCACTTCGAAGCAAATGTTGCCACTCAGTCAGCAGCTAGAAGATCAGATAAAAAAGGAACATCAATCATAAGACTACTATTCAGTTCTTTTCCACACTTCGAAGTAAACGTTGCCACATAGTCAGCTCATTGACGATCACATCACAAAGGAATATTCATCAATATACTCCTCTTCATCACTTTTCCTCACTTGGAAGCAAAGATTGAAACTCGTTCAATTGGGACGAAAAATCGCGGGGCAAATGAACATTAGTAACGAGACTCCTCTTCAGCACTTTTTCTCCATTCGAAGCAAATGTTGCGACCCAGTCAGCTGATCATAGATCACACGGTAAAGGAACAATCACAAATAGACTGCTCTGCATCTCTTTTTCTCACTAGGAAGCAAACGTTGCGACTTCGTCAGTCGACCGAAGATCACCTAGCAACGGAACATTACATAGCAGACTCCTCTTCATCTATTTTGCTCACTTCGAAGCCAAGATTCGACTGAGTGAGTCGACCGAAAATCATATGGCTAAGGGAAATTACTCAGAAGACTACTCTTCAGCTCTTTGATCACTTTGAAGAAAAGATTGCGACTCGGTCAGCTGATCTAAGATCACATGGTGACTGAACATTGAGAACCACATTCCTCTTCACCTCTTTTGCTTACTTCCAAGCAAAGATTACGACTAGGTCAACTGATCGAAGATCACATCGGAAAGGAGCATTCATAATGACACTCCGTCTCGCTTCGTTTGTGCACCTCAATGCAAATGCTACCAGTCGCTCAGTTGGTCGAAGATCACATGTGAAAGGAGCATTCATTATTATACTCCTCTTCAACTCTTTTTCTCACTTCGGAGGAAGCGTTCCGACTCAATCAGTTGATCGAAGATCATATCGGTAAGGAACATTACTCATCACGTTGCTGGTCAGCTGTTTGACACAGTTAGAAGCAGACGTGGCGACTCGGTCACCCTATAGAAGATCACATGGCAAAGAAATATCCATAACGATACTCCTCTTCACCTCTTTTGTTCACTTCAAAGCAAATATTGCCAGTCGCTCAGTCAATCGAGGATCAGCTGGCAAAGGAACATTCATAACGAGACTCCTCTTCACCTCTTTCGCTTACTTCGAGGAAAACGTTGCGAGCGGGTCAGCCGGTCGAAGACCATATGAACGAGGAACATCACTCATCAGACTGCTGTTCTTGTCGTTGGGTCACTTCGAATCAAACGTTGCCAGTCGATCAGCAGATCGAAGATGACATGAAAAGCGAACATTAATCATAAGACTACTCTTCACCTCTTTTTCTCAGTGCGAAGCAGAGGTTGCCACTCAGTGAGCTGATCGAAGATCATATGACAGTGGAACATTCCTTATCAGACTCGTCTTCACCTCTTTAGGTCACCTCGAAGCAAATGTTCCGACTCGTACAACTGATGGAAGATGATATGGCAACGGAGCATTACTCATCATACTCCTCGTCAGCTCTTTGGGTTAACTAGAAGCAAATGTAGGGGCTGCGTCAGGTGATCGTAGATAACGTGGCAACGGATCATTCCTAACTAGACTCCTTTCCAGTTATTTTGCTTATCTGAAAGTAAATGCTGCCAGTTGGTCAGCTGATCGCAGATTACATGGAAAGGCAGCATTCATTAACATACTCCTCTTAATCTCTTTTGCTCACTCCGAAGCCAAGATTCCGACTGAGTGAGTCGATCGAAAATCATATGACTAAGGGACATAACTCATAAGTCTGCTCTTCAGCTCTTTTGATCACTTTGAAGGAAAGATTACGACTCGGCCAGGTGAGCAAAGGTCACATGGGAAAGGAGCATTCATTAATAGACTCCTTTTCACTTCTTTCGCGCAGTTGAAAGCAAATTTTGCTAATAGGCTGTTTGATCGGCGATCATATGAGAGAGGAACATTAAACATCAGACGCCTCTTCACCTCTTTGAATTACTTGGAAGCAAGTGTTGGGACTCGCTCAGCGGATGGATGATCATATGGGAAATGACTATTGCCGATAATAATACTCTTCGCCTCTTTTTCTCATGTTGTAGTAAAGGTTTTGTCTCGGTCAGCTGATGAAATATCACATGGCAAAGGAAGATTGATAACGAAACTCGTGTCCATCGGCTTTGCTCACTTGGAAGCAACCGTTGCAACTCAGTGAGCTGCTCGAAAATCATATCGGCAAGAAACATTACTCAACAGAGTCCTCTTCACCTCTTTTGGTCACTGCGAAGGGAAGATTGCGACTGAGTCAGCTGGTGGGAGATCACATGGCAAACGAACATTCAGAATCAATCTCATCTTCCTCTTTGTTGCTTCCTTCTAAGGAAAGATTGCGACTCGGTCAGCTAATCGAAGATCACCTGGGAGCGGAACATTACACAGGAGATTCCTCTTCAGCTCTTTCTATCACTTCTAAGCAAAGATTGCGACTCGGTCAGCTGATCGAAGGTGACGTGGCAAACCCACATTCAGAACCAGTCTTCTCTTCACCTCTTTCGATCATTTTGAAGGGAGGTTCGCGACTGAGTCAGCTGGTNCGAACATTCAGAACCAGTCTCCTCTTCACCCATTTTGCTCACTTACAAGCAAAGATTGCTACCAAGTCAGCTGATCGAAGATCACATGCGGAAAGAAGATGAATGACACGCTGCACGATCGCAATCAATTATTTTTCGAAATACTTAAGCGAGGCTTATGAGTTCATGCCAACTTGAAGAGCACGAGGTAGACAAATATTTTTAACCAGTCATCTATTCATCAATTTTACAATCCTTCAGATAGTTTTTCAGATTTTGTGGCATGACTCCCTACCATATAGCCAATGTATAACTATGATCAACTATATTTTCATCTATTTCACTCGAAGCACCAAGATTTGGAAGTATCAAACCCATTTTTCATCACGAGTTAAATGAATCATCTGAACGAATATTTTCACTTATTAAATTCATTTTCAATTAAACCATGTGTGTTATTCTGAACTAGTCATTTATTATATGAAAAAGGAATAATGACAACGCTTGGTAAAATATGGTCGTTCATCTATTGTATTTTTCTTGAAGTTGGTGATAGCAGTTCAATTAATCGACTGAATATCATATGAACAACGATTAAAAATAAAGCATGTTGCATTCTACAATGATAAGTCCTCGGGAACGTAACCTCCAATTTTATCAAATAGTAAAAGTCGCATGATATAAATGAACAATCATATTATAATCATTTTATTCATTTATGATTTCATCTCACTTTCAAATTTGAGGCAGTTTACTTTGAGAGTTAATATACAGTACACGAAGGATTCTCAATATGATTGACTTCATTTATTTTGATCTAATTAACAGATAACATTCAAGTTGCTCAAGTAATGATGATTCGTGTCATAATGGAATTAGGCAAATTAAAGTTTCATTCACATATTTATTGCAAAACCGAATGAAAGATGATGAAATGCTAAGTTTATTGAAGAACACATTTCAAATAGATTATTTTCACTAATACTTTGTTCATTTACCGTTCTCATCTTGGAAAAGAGGATTTGCAGTCAGCAATATAGATTGAAGATGTATAAATTATGAATAATCATGATTGGTGTTTGATTCGTCTATGTTAGTAACATTTAACAGAAGTATCTTATTCATGTTATTGATCATAGATCTTATTTCAAATGAATGATTTTTTTATAACGATTTTATTCATTTATTTTCACTCGTATGAAAATAAACGTTGCAAAGCAATGAATTCATCAATAATCACAAGATTAATGAATGATATTTACGCAAAACTTGTGTACTTATTTCGTGGAGTAGAGAATTAAAGATGTGAGCTGTTTTTTTCACAAGTAATATTATAATAAATCAATCGATACTTTGCAATCCCCATCGCTCCAATGCTTTTGTTCATTGATGTGATATACATTAAAATAAAGACTTAAAACGTATGCACATTTGGAACATGACGCAATGAATGACTGACTATAATTCCTCCAATGGTCATATTCCTCTATGCCACTACTTTGCACTTAATATTATGGGTCGTTGACTGGCTCAATGATTACATGAAAATGAAGTCATTCTGATTGCATACATATTATTCAATTATTTAGTTAAATTGATTCGTATTTTTCGAGTTATGACAACGATTAGCAATCATATGAAAAAGAAATTATTCATATCCAGTAGTTCTGTTTATTAGTTTCGTTCGCTTACAGACGATATGTTGCTGGTTGTTCAAGAATGAAGATCACATATTAAATGTACGACAATTTTCCACGTGTTTTGAAGATTCTGTTCATCCATTTTACGAATATGAAATTAGTGATTTGTAAACAGTCAACTTTTTGTGAGTCATTAATTAATTGAATAGTTATCATCACCACTAGATTATGTCGACCTATATTGGCTGCAATAGCATGTATATTTCAAACAGGTATTTCATTGATATTCACATGAGAAAAGAATGATTCGAATAGTGCCAATGATCATTTTCATCTATTTGAATTACTTTAAAGCAAAATTACTGAACTACTAAACATAAAGAAAATATCATTTTAACTGAACAACTTTGATCAAGGTTTTATTCGCCTATGTTTCTCTGCCTTCAAAAAAAAAGATGTGAATTTCACCTATTGACCTAAGGCCACATGACAAGAAAATAAGAGATGGTTTAGAAATGTCGTCATCGTTTTCTAACTCTCTTCTTCTTCCAAATCCTTAATCATCTGTCGATCAATTGCTTTTCATATTCTGATGAAATCTATATTTTACAGAAAATCATGCTACAAATGAGTCTCAATATTCAGGCTTTCTTAGGAATGACTCGTTCTGTTTATGAGAGGAGGGGCTACAGAATGCTGACCCAGCAGAATTCAGAATTGTATAGACTTGTATATATTCGATAACTATTTGAGCGTAAGTGAGGAAAAAATTATATTGATCCATACTATATGCTGATCTATGAGATTTCAAATCTTCACAGGACCTATGATTAATATGAATTCACCCTTTCTTTTCTTCTCAAATTCTGCCAAGAATCCTAAAAGATCAGCAGAATTTTAAAAGAATTCTGTTGACATCACCAGATCTCAATTTTTTCAAGGATCCGTGAACACTAAATTTACCTTTCCTAGCTTCACAATATTCTATTCAGGAATCTTCGTACATCAGCAGAATTTTAACAGAATTCCATTGACATTTGAATCGTGCAAGGGCTTGATTTCTATGTTGCAACAGAGTTCTGTCAAATTTCTGCATGTTCTCTTGAATTCCCTGGAGAATTCTGTAAACTTTCATACATACTTGAATCATTCAATCGTAGAATGGTTTGATCTCACTGTTACAATAGAATTCTGCACAAAACTTTGATATACTAGCAGAATTCTGTAGACTTTTATGTAAATTAAAATCAGTCAATCGTACAAAGACTCGGTCCTTCCCTTGCAACGAACTTCTATTTAGAATTCTGTTTAATTAGCAGTTTTCTGCACAGAATCGTGAAAGATCGATTAACAAAATTCTGCAGACTTTCATGCATATTCATTTAGACCAGACTGGAAGTATTTCATTGTAGAAAATGTTTGGTCAATCCTTGGTAACAGAATCCTATTTAGACAGCAAAATATTGCTTAGAATTCTGATCGACGAGCAGAATTCTGTGGGTCAGATGGTGCAGGTGTAGCATAGAATGCCATTCTACTACATATGTTACAAGGATAATCATAAAATTACCAAACAGAGTGCTAAACGTTCATCACAGTCTCTACAGCCATAACATCATTTGAATTCTGAATGTCTGAACAAAATTCTGTCAATATTCTGCTTATTGTTTTGAATTCTCGACGCAATTCTGTATTTCAGAAGGAAGATGAATAAATCATAGAACAACTAAATAGAATTCTATACTATCTGTAGATTTCTGTATTTATATGATCCATAACACATCCAAAAACGCCAGCAATCGAAAAATGCAAAAGTTCACAAAATTCTGAATTCTGCTTGGCAAAAATTCTGCAACTGCTGCATGAGAGGCAGAAGTATTTCCATGAAAGAGAATTTTTATACAATATATCCTGTTTTAGATTTATCCAATAATACAGCCTTCCGAAAGAAATAAAAATAATCCTAATTTCTTGGGTATGTCAAATAACATTTTGATCATTGATGATAACACGTAAAAGTAAGGATAACAGGTAAAGCATAGTAATGGAAAATCTTCGTTGACTACTGTTGACGTTAATTTATTTCGAATTTTTCTTCTGAATTATTTATTCAAAATCGTTCTGCCGCATACCAGTCATTTTAGCGAATATTGGTTACTAAGAGAGAACTCAATCGTTTTTCGAATTCAAGAAGGAAATCTTTCTACCAAAATTAGTCTTATTGAAGTCAGCAGTCAAATTGATTTACCTATTTTCATTTCATCAATTATCACTATTGACCGACTCTTTTTTCTTCTCAAAGATGACGAAGTTATTTCTGAACGATCCATAATCATAACGGCATTTGTGACATTTACTACAAACATTCTATTACAGAATTTTGTCTGCTGAAAAGTAAATCATCAGTGTTGCAGTAACAATTTAAGATTGCATGACCAATGGCTTATTCGTAGGACAATGAAGTTCACTTATCACTTGTGTTTATTCATAGTATTTAGAAATTCTTCACTAAATCATAATTGAAGTGCGAAATGAATGATTAAGACGGCCTTTAACATTTGATTCAATAATGTTCCTGGCTGTAAATATAAACTCTGTTATGATTAATTATGAACAAATCACAGAATATATGACTACTAATGACAAACACTATATATATCTACTCTGTTCTGCTAGAAATAGAGGTTTCAAGATGTTATGCTTATCAGAGAGTACTGGACAAATAAATCATTTTTATTGAGCATCTTCCAATCACCAGGTCTCGCAAATTCTATATTTAAATGAAAGAACAGTAGACGATATGATTCAGTCGATAGGGAAATTGCTCACTTTTATAAAGGAATGCTTCATCTCACATACTCAATCATGGAGAAATACAGTGAAAGAATACTACACATCTATTTATCATTCACTGTTCTTCACCGTACGTTTCAGTTCTAACAGACGTCTTTTCCTTATGGCAAGAAAGAAATATTCTGTATTAATGTTTCCTTTCCTTTTTTTGGAGCGGGAGGGGGGGGGGTAGGATGACGCGAGGAATCTAAGAAATCGAAAGAGTTAAAGCAATCCAAACACATGAATGAATTATACATGTATCATAGAAACAGAAGGAAGGCGCGGAATTCAAGGATGTTGGTAAAATAAAAGCAGCATCATATCCATCATCAAGATATAACAATATGAAGAAGAGTGTCAGACGAATCCAAAATAGATGTCCTTTATCAAAAAATAATTTATAGAAAAATAAGTGAAACTCTCAAAATCGAAAGGAGTTTCGTTTTGTAGACTCTCTTCTCTTATAATAAGTCATCGCAAAACCTTTGAAGTCTATCTTCTCCTATATGGCGCGAAAGTCCTCGTAAAAAATGTTTGTTCAGTTGTCCATCACTTAGATGTCATTTCACAGAATGAGAAATAGTCAGTTAGAATTAGAATTCGATGCTCTTTGTAAATGTATGTTCAAAGTTATCATATGACTTAAGATTAATTAATCAGAAGCAAATACTCTAATAAACTAAAAATAGATGTCTGCGCAAAGACTATGTTTCAGCGTCTTGGCACAAATGATTACTTTTCTTTGAGGTATGTTCAGATATCCGAAAAAGGAAATTACAGAAATTTCCGAAGCTTCCATCAACTCGATAACTACATAGCGAAACAAATGAAAATTTCTTGGAAATATTGGAAAGTTTAGAAATTTTAGAATTTTCTGTAATTTCGGAAATTTTGCTACGTACAGAATTTTGGAAATTTCAGAAATTTCGGAAATTATATAATTATGGGAAGTACCAAGCAATTTAGAACACAAGTATTTGAAATTTCCAAAACTTCCTTTTTCGGAAGTCTGAACACTGCTGTTTTCTTTAGACATCTGAACGTCATTCAAGTTTAGCAAAAGTTGTAAGTTGCAGTCAGAATTTGATGCTCTTTCTAAATATATAATCAAAAGATTTTCTCGCTCAATGTTATTAAACTATGAGTAAATATCTAAATGTATCAAAGTTAATGTTTGTATTAAATAAAATCGCTTTTTTTCTTATCATTGAGATTTGTCTTGACTGATATTTTCACACGAGTTTCACTTTCTGTTATGGTAGACAGTTTAGTTTTATACAAAGTCATTGGGTATAATAACATAGAGCTACACAAAAAAGGCTACAGAAGTTTTTCGAAGAGCTACTCTCTATATAAAACGGCATTTTATCACAAATAGTGTCTTTTAAATTTTGTTTTCTAAAATGCAACAAGTTTCGAGTCAGAGTTCGGAATCGAATCGAGTCGAATTAAGTTGTAGAATACTCGACCGTCAAAAGGATTCGAAGTCTTTTCTCATCTCATCAATATTTCTGTCACACATCTTAAGAATTTATTCTAGTCGCTTCAAACGTTTATGCTTCTATATCAATGATAAAAGATCTTTAGTGTAATGGTGGACAAGGGTATTATTTCCTATATTGCCAGTGAAGAATGCTGACTTTTCTACATGATTCATGTTTCAGATATCTTCTATCTCCTCTTGCTACAACTAATGTAATGTAGCACATATTCTCGTTAATTATTTGCTAAAGTTCACAGCAACTGCTAACTTTAAATCTGTGTATAAAGGGTGGACCACAAGTAGCTTTACGATAAAGTAGTAAAAATATCTTCATTGCGGTACATTTTGTGGGACTAATTTTCTCCTGGTGAAAGAGACTTCAGAATGTTTTTTCCTGTGAGCACACCATTCCTAAAGATTGCATTGACGAATAATCATTAGCTTCCATAATGAATTTCAATCTTTTACGGTATTCGAAGAAGTTCACATAATGTGAACAATAAATATGTTTTCGATTCAACTTATCCCTGCACTTTGATATATGCGCCAGCTTTACATCATGAATAAAATTTTTTGCTCTCATTTTGTTTATTGTTGATATGGAAAATTAGCATCCGTACGATTTTTTATCCACCATGCTATTTCGCGAATGCTGTAAAAGATTGAAACTCACTATAGAAGCTAATGATTATACGTCGATGCGACCTTTATGAATTGTATTCTAATGGAAAAAACACTCTGAAGTTTCCTTCATCATGACAAAAACTCAGTCCCATAGAATATAACACAGTGGCAACGGTGTAGCCAGGGATGCCTTATGTGTTCGGGCATCCATTTGGAGAAAAAATGCCTAGAGGGTATTAGAGAACTAAAGAGTTACTTGCAGGGCCAAGGATCTTTTTCTACTGGCTATCGCTCCTCTCCTAGAGAATTTTTGGTTATGCCACTGCACAATGGAGATATTTTATTATTTTATCGAAAAGCTACCTATCGGCCACTCTGTACGTCTTAAAAGAAAGACCTATGACACTTTTTTGGAAAAAAATAAACAAATCGCGTTTTGATTTCATAGTAATATCATTGAAACTTCCCGTATTTCTCTTTCTCATACTAATTTAAATCTACCATATACCGAACCAGTAAGAACAAACTTGTTCTTCAGCTTTCGTAGAGCAACTGCTTCGAATTTCTGAAGAGCTGTTACTTTTTGTTTTTATGCAGTCTCACTATCACTTTTTATATCTGCGTCTACACTAACAATGTAGATATGACTTTACACGATACGCTTTTCCTTAAGATAACTTATAAATAATTTCCTAGATATTTACCACATTGGCTGGTTCCAACTGTTCCACCATAGAGTTCTTTCAGATGATTTTCCGCCTTCTTCGATAGGATACTATTGTACTGAAGAAGGCGCAATTTTTTATTAACCATGAGCATCTCGAGGATACATTCAACACTCTCGTCGGTAACATTTTTATTATCAGACAAGTCCAAGATTTCCAAGGTCGAATGAGGATGTTCAAGTGCTTCTATCAGTAGTTGTACCCCTCTGTTGGTAAGAGCTGTGTCATTCATCCACAGATCAATAAGCGCATCTGGCTTCTCATGAAGGAGCTCAGCAAGTAGAGCAGCACCATCGTCTCCGATCGGATTGGTGGATAATTGAAGTCGCTTCAAGGGTACACCACTTTTAAGCGCATTAATGATGTATGCGATACCATTTGCAGTTATCTTATTATCTTCTAAGACGAGAACAGTGCACTGCTTTTTTTTGATTGCCTCTTCGTCGACTACTTTCATATCCATATCTTCTAATTCCATTTTGCGTAAATTTATCTCGGGCGAATTGTTTTTGGTGATGGCATCTTGAAGACGCTTTTGTTGATCGCTCCTAGCGTCCTGAAGACGCATTTGCCGATAGAGTTCTTTTCGGGACATCTTTTCATTTTCCATGGAAGAAGCCATTCGAATAGTAAGAGTTCGTTCTAAGTCTTGAGTACCTGCATAAAAATATATTTATTGGTTGTCCGTACTTATCTCTCATGAAATTTCAAGTAAAATAGTAAATTGTTTTTCCTGATATTATAGAAGCCCAGGTCAAAAATCCTCAATCGGATTCCGTGGAATCTGTTTCATACCAACTCATTCCAATGACTGGATCCGGTCGGATCTCGATTCATCCCTCTTTTTCGGGCCTCTTCCGGTAGTAAGTTTCTGATTACACCTGGTAATCAGATTTGACAATCCCCGACAGGCAGAACTCTATCGATTCTTCTAAGTTCCAACACGTTTGATGCAAGATGAGATACATGATCAAATATCAGGTGTCCCAGAATAAATTAGACTGTTTGTTTTTTAAGTATTTTACTCCTATTCTTCGATGAATCGGGATATCTTTCTTTAAGAAAAGATAGAGGATTAAATTCTCTACAAATTCATATATTATTCAAATTAAAAGTTATTTTAATTCATTATGAAAAATCACGAAGAGTAAAGATATGCAAAAAGTTGTAAAAACTAAATTTGAAAATGGTCATGGTCCAACAAAAATCTATCGTGATCTCGTCGGAGTCGTTTCACTGCAAACGATTCAATTGTGGATTAAAAAGGTTCGCAACACAGGTTCTATCGAGTTATCTTCACCACCAGGTCGTCCACGCACCGCTCGTACAAAAGCTAACATCTTGAAAGCAAAGCAGCGCCTAGATCAGAAGCGTGTATCAACAAGAAGATTAGCTGCTGAAATGAATATTTCAAAAAGCAGTATTCATCGAATTTTACGTAAAGATCTAGATTGTTTTCCATACAAGAAAATTAAACAGCCCAAATTAACAGATGTTCAAAAAAAGAAAAGAGTTAAATTTGAAAATTGGGCTCTGAACAATTACACCAAAAGTGATATCGCAAGGTGGTTATTTTCGGACGAAAAATATTTCGATCTGAATGGTATATACAATAATCAAAACGACCGGATTTGGGCTATAAGCAGAGAAGAGGCTAACAAAAGAGGAACTATTTATGAAACAACTAAATTTCCGGTGAAAGTTATGGTGTGGTTTGGTGTATGTAGTGAAAGATTGTCGGTGCCGATGCTTTTTGAAGATGGATCAATGGATGCTCAACGATATATCGATGAAGTTCTTCCAATAGCTCTAGAATGTGGTAACGAAATGTTAGGAGAACATTGGACGTATCAACAAGATGGTGCAAGACCTCACATACATTATCTCAGTCAAAAATGGTGCATCGATCATTTTCCTTCGTTTATTTCCAAAGATCGATGGCCTCCTAATTCGCCGGATTTGCGTCCATTTGACTACAGTTTATGGAATGAATTGACTAAATTAATGAACTGGAAGAAAATAACAACAAAAGAATTATTGATACAAGAAATAAAACATTACGCCAAGAAAATTGAAAAAGAAAAAATTTAAAATTTTGTGAATGATTTTACTAAACGATTACGCATAATTAAAGAAGCTGGAGGAGAATATGTTCGTTAAATAAAATATAGCATCTTGTGCAGAATTTCAAGCGCTATCTTTGTATAACAAGAGATTTCATACTTCATTGAAAAATAGAAGTAAAGTGGTGTTTCTATAAAGAGTCTAATTTATTCAGGGACACCCAATATATTCTCAATGGGTCTTCCGTATAAAGGTTTTGCTTCGGTGACAGTACTTTTTAATGACAAAATTAGGAATATTACAATGATACTTGGAAAGATAGTTGTAGAAGATATAATTATACGATATAGGTCAATTACTGATAAACAAGAGATATATCCTATCGCAACAGAGAAAATATTTTTAAGAATATTTTTGACTATATGATACCTGCTCGAGACAAAAAGGAGAGACGAACTAATGATTCCTGTTGAGTCAGACACTTAGTTTATGTGCTTTTCATGCAGCATAAAAATAGAAGTTATCTTAGGGTTTTTTTTTACACATATAACTAAATTATTTCATCTCTTTTACTTTTGACTCCAAGGAGGGAAAAGCGGATCCCGGGATCCAGTGGATCCACTTGAATCCATTTGGATTCAGTGTGATCCAATAGCTTCCATCATGAGCAGGCATGCAGTGAGACGAAGACTGTCTGCCTGAGCTGTTTCCATCTGTTTTTTTTGGGTTGACTGAAATACTCATGTTTCGCTACCTTTCGGCATCAAGCAAGATCGAACGTAAAATAGAAGAAGAAGAAGAAGAAGAAGAAGAAGAAGTAGAAGAAGAAGAATACCCTGCCTTTCGGCTACCTTGCGGTGTGGGGTGTTTGTCCGAGGACAATTTCAAGGGCCCGATTTTTTTCCTACATCTATTGCTAAATGTAGCTCTGGACAGAAGGCCGGCCTGACTCAGAGTTCTTCGCGCTTAATTGCTTAAGCTCCCCGTACACACTGACTAACAACATACTAGCTGCAATAGCTATTAATGTATGTCACACGTAGTCAGTTTGTTATCCGATGGGTGATCCGAGATAATATAGCCGTTAGTAACTTATCCAAGGTCATTCTATAACTGGATGGAGCCGAGGTTCGATCACAGTATCTTGTGAATATGTGTCAAACATCTTAACCATTCAGCCATAGCGGCTCGTAAAATAGAATAACACCTAACGGTTATTGAACATCGGGTCATCGACTCTGGTGCCGTTCAAGAATCACGAGATCCCAGCATTGAACGAGAGAGTTTCGCAGTTTTCTTCTCAGAACTGTTTTATTTATAAAACTACATTATAATTCACCTAAATTGCAGGAATCGAACTCTAAATGATTTCCTGAGCAATAAAGGCTTTTATTGTTTTCTCCCGTCAATAGGATTTCTTCCTAGATTTTATATTAGGGGCTATTTTTTAAACTTTTCTTAGTCAATCATATCATATTCTTTATTTTTCAACAAATAAACTTTGTTATTGATATTTCTTCCAGTCCATAATATTACTTCCTGGTTTTATTGTAGCCAATCATTTATTCCTACTTTTCTCGCGACCAGTCAGACTTTTCTGTCACTCGTTTTTCAATTAATCAAATGTATTCTTGATTTAATTTCAAACCCGTCGCGTTTCTTCTTGTGCCTCCTTCATTTATTTAGCTTTCTCCTTTTTCTACATTGGCCCATTCAAAATTTTGTTTAGTTTTGTTGAGGAAACTAATCCATTCCCGAATTCTTCAGTGTAAATGAAATGCTGTCACATGCTTTTCTTATGAAATTGGTGTACTTCTGTATTCATTGCTGTTGTAAGAAGCCCACATTGAAGCGACCTTTTTGGACAAAATTTGATTCCCATAGAGTAAAGCGAGAAAGATCTGATTCACTCAATGAAGAACAGCAATAAATATGATTTGTTGAAAGAAAATCCAGAAGAAATGTTATTAACTGAAAGAGAATCAAGAAAAAAGCTGATTAGCGACGAAGGCAGGGTGTGGGTGTGGATGGATGTGAGTGCGGGCGCTGGCAGCTATAGATCAATGCATATCACACACCGACACCCTCAAGGTAGCCACTATCAACACCCACACCCACACCCACACCCTCAAAGTGAATATATCGTTTCACATATGTCTTTCTAAATCTTATATTTTTCTACCTTTAGTTCAATATCAAACAAATAATGTAAGTATAAAAATATTTTATAAATAGCTATTTCTTTTTTTTCTATCTAGATTCGTCGAAACTGTGCATGGGAAAAAGTTATGAAGATCGATTTCTGACATATGGGACAACCCAGTCAGACAAGCGCCTTGAAAAAACGCGTTATAGCGAATACATATTTTGACGCTTTCATATTGTAAGACGTTAAAACATCTTAAAATTTCGTAAAAACGCCGTATTTATGATTTCATGCATTTTGCATATACATCTCCTAATAAAATTTCTTACGACCCACACCCTATACACCTCTCCAGACAAATATGGGCTATTTTTAACACATGTAATTATAAAGATTTAAAAATTGGATCAACAATTTTATAAAAGTATGAGAAATATACACGTTATAGATTTCTAGAAAAATAAGAAATGTGTTCAAAAATTTTTGAAAAAATGGAACAAAACCTTTTTAAATTTTTCAAAAATTCTTTTTGAGGAAATATATTTCTAGAACAAATTTTTCCTAATTTATTTGAATATTTAAAAAAATAATTTTTATTTCCAAAGAAATAATTTTGTAAATGCAAAATATTTGTGTTTTTTTTATGATAATTAAAAATGTAATAAGAATTGTTCCGCTTGACTTTATATCATCTTCAGTTTCCCATAAAATTTCGTTCGATTTAAGTAGCATCTCTTACTTCATATTGTTATCATACGACTGGCCGAATGGATAGCATCTTGGACTATCAACCAATTCATCTCATGATCGAACCTAGGACAACGCAATAAGTTCCAAAACCTTAATTTTAATCTGTTAGATATCAGTAATAAACCCTTTTGGGGTATGGAGCAAAAGTAATAAACTCTTTGGAAGGGTTTATGAAAGTGCAACGTATCATAAACACTTTAAGGGTATATTAGTATACGGTTTTTATACAGTGTTCTGAAGGGTATATAAAAGGATCTATGAAATTCAAATACCCTCATAAGGGTTTATGAAAATTTTGACATACGGTAAAAAGGGTTTAGTCTACGTTGCACTTTCATAAACCCTTAAAGGGTTTATTATTCTACCTTTTTTCTACAGTGTAGCCATAGGCTCTGCGATACGAGTACCCATAAGTATTCAAGGTCTATCCTATGGGAATACCCATAAATCCTCAAGGCTTATATTATAGAAGCACCCATAAGTATTCAAGGTCTATCCTATGGGAATACCCATAAATCCTCAAGGCTTATATTATAGAAGCACCCATAAGTAGGAGTGTACAGCTCATGCTCATGAGCATGAGCTGCACACTCCTGCCACTATCTATTGCGAGTATCTATAACTCATGAAACCCTATCTGAAGTAGTCTTATAACTCTTCAAGAGCTATCTAGGAATAGATCTTATCACTTCCAATGACCTTTCTGATGACAGTCCTGATAACTTTTCAACAACTACTTTAATGCCATTAGAAGTAAACCAACACCAACGTTGTTGAATTAGTTTTACCCATTTGGCTAGTATTTTCACAGTAGCTAGGTACATCCGACCTACAATAAATTGAAAATTCGAACTTGAGCAGATAAGACATTCTCGATGTGTAGGACCCAAGTTTGAAACGTTTAGGCGAACTTGAACTGCCTTGTAGTGCCATGCTTTCGAACAAAATGTATATTTATTGGAAGATTCCGCTACAAAACTACTCCAAATGAAGCTCAATCCCTCATACTGGCGCAGTATATATTCTAGAATGACTTATCCGTTAAGCTGAAACTTTCAGTTTGTTCCTAATTCATATGCACGAACTTACTGTAAAAATATCAACCAAACAGATGACATCGATTGCGCAAAGTTCTCCTCCAACGGGTCTTGCTTCGATGCAATTGCTTGTGAATAAATGCCACCTAAAACTTTCTAAGGGCTTCCTTTGAATAGCCCATGCAAAAATTATAGTGAGTATTCACAGATAATCCTTAAAGACTTACGAAGGGTACCCCCAGATAGGGCTTGAAAAGTTATAAAGAATGCCTCCCAGATAGGACATGAAGATTTATGCAGACTACCTCTAAGTAGCTCTTGAAGAGTTAGGTAGGAGTATATAGAGCACGCTCACACTCATGAGCGTGAGCTGTACACCACTACAACGATTTGATCTATTTGCTTAGAATACAGAAAAGTTATGCGAACTTTTTACAGTAAAGTCATCTAGCAACTTTTCATTCGCCTATTTCACTTTCGCAGACTCACCTTAATCTTCTTTCTTTTTGCTTGAAACAGTAATGAGCTGTTCCATTAACATAAGTTTATATATGCATCACCGTAAAGAATACTCAAATTGCTCTTTCACTGAAAAACATGGTTCGGCAGCATCGCCTACCGTTGAATTTTGTTAATGCATTAGATTAATTTTATTTTCGCGCTCTGTTTGCATAGTTAAAAAGCATTCGTTCGATACTCCAACATGGCTTTGTTTACACAGAGTGCTGGCAAGCGTGCTGTTGCTAATGCACCAAACATGAAATCCATCAGAATGTTGTCGTAAAGACTATTTTCACCAAAGCATGCATGTCTTTCTTGTTTTCAAACAAGTGAGAATTAGTTATAAAACAATGTGTAAAACGAGTGCGTGGCATAATATGATAGAATAGATCGCTGAAAATTCACTGGTGACTGTTTTCAGTAGATACTAATGATTGCTTTAAGTGCAGCCAATTTCAAGTAGAATATGCGAGTCAAGGTTCGAATTTATCTCGAATGGATTCGTTATAAACTTCTTTCCAAAGGAAATCACCTACTCTCCAAATTCAAGTTGATGAGCTATCTTGAGGGTGTGGGGTGTGATATAGGCAGCCATGACGCGTTTCGATCTTGCTTAAGGATCTCATCAGATGGCATTAAATCAATATGATTACTATTATAAGTAAGAATCAGCAAGATTTATTCTAATTGATACTGTTATAATATAAAGAAAATTTTTTACAAAATTCCCCAACTATAATGATAAATTTAGTTTACGGTAGTGTGATATAGGCATTTTTATAAAGACATTGTATGATTAGGTTAAAGATTCATCCTATTTTCATATGAATTTATATCAACTGTTCGAATTTTTGCTTCTGAATCATGTTTTCCCTCAACTAATATCGGATACATTGATTTTTCACACTGACAGACAACTTCGCTCTCGTACATAGAACATCGATGAAGTAGACTAAGCTTTGGTTAAGAAACTCTATGCGAAAATTGTTATATCTGACACTCTTACGTAGAGTTTGTCTGATATATAACGAGAAATGAGTCAATTTATTTGTTGACTGATTTTTTGACTAATCAACTTCTTCATTTTCTTTTACTTTGGTTTATTCTATGTATGGTCATGTTTCCGTATTGTTAGAATACTTTGACTGGTAGAAAGCCATTTCTTTCTCGTTCCTCGAAACGAATCTCCATTCTGATTTGGCTTGACAAATATGTCCTTTCGTGGTCATATTATATATACCCACGTGTTCCACTAACAATAGATGTGTTTGTACTGTCCCTCACGAAAACCGCTCATATTGGTATCAAATGAAAGGTCTCATTGCCAAACTAACCGGGTTAAAATATTAGCGACCTATGGCTTGCCTTGAGGGAGATATTCGATTTTTCAGTGAATTTTCTCTGCAGGACCCGCTTTCCCAGCAACGTCATATTCTCGAACTAGCGAGGCCCCGTACAGCATGCACGCTACTCTTAGAAAACTAAATCTTCAATGCCATCGATTTTGATATGCACACTTTCTCAACTTTCTTCACTGTGATTAGCTACTGTCATTTTTGACCAACTCCGAATATTGTCTTTCGAAGCTTTGTACGCTGAAAACGTTCCTTTACGTTAACACTTTAGGCTGAATAGCAGTGAGGACTGGTGGGAATGAGAATGCGGGAGTAGGTGAGGATAAACCAGTGAAAGTATTATCTTCGCGCTCACTCGTCATCCACTATACTGTTGAAGGCATCTGTTACCCACATTCACCACACCAGAAGGTTCCGAGAGCGGGGTATTCTGTCCCACACAGAAAATATCTGCGAAAAAGCGTCTCGCAATGTGATTGGTTGATAAGTAACGACCAATTAGGATTGAGGATCACTTTTCTATCTCCAGAGTGTGAGATAGTGAGGTGATTCTAAGAATTGAATTTGTAGCCCTTGACCTGCTCTCTCCGTTGACTTCCTTAAAGGTGTCACTCACCGGGAAGCTAACCGAGAAAATGCGCTTCGGAATCTGATTGGTTACTTGTAGAAGCCAATTAGAATTGAACAGAGGTTTTCTTCTTCACGGATAAGGTCTGGCAATGTGGTTCTACCAATGAATGTGCAGCTATCGGCCTTCTCTCTATGTTGACGTCCTTGAATGTATGGCTCACCGTGAAAATAACGGAGAAAATGATCTTCAAAATGTGATTGGTTAGTTTAAGCAACCAATCGGTAGGTGACGAAATCTGATCCGTTGAAAAGTTGACCAATGGGAGAGGGACCAGACAGACACTCAACATTATTATATAGATAATTATATTGTTAAGTATAATCTGAATTCTAACTTCAAAATTTTGATAACTTTGAACATTTACAGTTAAATTACTTGAGATAGCTTCAATATGAACAATAAAATTCGATCGAATTAATAGACAGCAACTGGGTAATTCCGCCAGCTTCCTCCAGCGAGTTACGGTGACCATCTCCGAATTTGATGAAACTTGGAGGGCTTGTAGAGAATTTTACGCTGATCATTTTGCTATAAAAAAAGTTCTGAGCTTGATTGCAAAATAAGGGAGAAATTGTAAAAATACTTTTTTAAGCATTTTTTCAAAAAAACGCGATTTTTTCAATGTTTTTGTGATTTCTCAGCTATACTAATTCTTTTTTCGAAACTGAGGACAGATTCTTGTAGCTCATTTAAAGCTCTATCAAAAAACCTATATTGGTGCTATCTTTCATAAATCTATGCATGGAAACATACAACCGGAAAAAAAGGTATACCCTAAGAAATCGGCAACTAATTTGGTACAAAATTGAAATTACCGGAATTGGTGGCGTATGCCATTCGATAGAGCGGAACTTGCTCTATCTTTCTGTGTAGTTGGTTTTTTACGGGAGTGAGATTCTGGGCAAAAAACTGAAAAAACTAAAAAAATGCAGTTTTTAGTCATTTTTCCACGGTAATTCAAAATTTTCTCATAGATTAAATGTTCAAAAGCGGAAATGAATCTCAGATTCGTAATCAGCATGAAGAACTGGATCTAATAGTCCGTGTTTATGCATCTTGAATCACCTACCTTTCTCAATTTTAGCTGTTGATTAGACTATACATGGTTTTACTCTATAGGCTCGTTGATTTACGAAAACAAAAATTCTTAGAGACTGATTTTGCGTATTGTATGCGCTCTTTGAACGTAACAACGACATTTTTATGTATGAAAGCAGATTGATTTCATAAAGTTCATTCACAATGATTTTAATTTTAAAGTTTTCATATTAGTAATAAGTGAAGAGCGACGATAAAGTTCTGCAATTTGAACAGATTCGATTTTGATTTAATTTAGTAAATGTTTTGAGGGTGTGGGTGTGATGTCAATCTTGCTCTTACCCACACCCACACCCACACCCAGCAAATCGGCACACGCTTTCTAGTAATTCATCTTCTGCTATTTTGACACCTGAAGATCTGTATAAATTTGCAAGGCACAGCAGCGAAATCAACGTTTTCTCCATGAACAGAACACATATCAAGCACAACAGTGAAATATATGACCTTCACGATCGATGGAAACAGCATCGAGTCGAAGGTAAATATTAAAACCACTAATTCTATTTACATGGAGTTTTCTTTTTTGTGATAGGGTGGATCAAACAGATTCGGAGCCAACATCAATTTGATCCAATAGGAATTAAGAAAGTCGAATGTCGTCGCACGTCATGTTCTGGTAATATCGAAACTAATGAAGTGAATAATCAGGTATAAAGTGGCCTATCTTATATTTTTTAAACACACATTTCATAATTATTGCGATTCATGGGCAAAGAAAATGAGATAAATATAATGAGATTGTTTTAGGGTGTGGGTGTGGGTGTGGGTGTGCGTGATAAAAGAAGACTCATATCCACACCCATACCCACACCCTATCTTTTTCTTTATTGCACTGTTGCTTATTTAATCAGACCATTGTTCAAGTCCGAACAACTTTCGTCCCAAAAAACTCAGATCTGTCTCGGGATTGATATTGACAGCTCGAAGCCTAGCCAATATTCCATTTCGTCGATTTTCGGCTCGTTTTTCAGTCATAGTAGGATGCTCAGCAGGAAACATTTTAAAGAATTGGGCGTAACGAGGACGTAGACTGCTATTCGCTCGTGATCCGTGCATCGTACGTTGATCCCATAGAATGACTGAGCCAGCACGACTAGATATATAACAAGCAACTGCATAAAGCTCTGGGACTACACTCTCCTTAAAGAGATTAAAGGTTGAACATAAGCCATATTGCGAAAGAAGATTTTCATGCTCAATCGTCCATTGTGGTAGATATTTATGAAAACCCGGAACAAGCCAAAAGCCACCGTCTTCCTCGAGATTATCAGCGAGATTAACTAGACCTTGTACATGTCTTTCGCCGATTGCACTACAACCTGGCNCAATATTCCATTTCGTCGATTTTCGGCTCGTTTTTCAGTCATAGCAGGATGCTCAGCAGGAAACATTTTAAAGAATTGGGCGTAACGAGGACGTAGACTGTTATTCGCTCGTGATCCGTGCATTGTACGTTGATCCCATAGAATGGCTGAGCCAGCACGACTAGATATATGACAAGCAACTGCATAAAGCTCCGGGACTACACTCTCCTTAAAGAGATTAAAGGTTAAACATAAGCCATACTGTGAAAGAAAATTTTCATGCTCAATCGTCCATTGTGGTAGATATTTATGAAAACCCGGAACAAGCCAAAAGCCACCATCTTCTTCGAGATTATCGGCGAGATTAACTAGACCTTGTACATGTCGCTCGCCGATTGCACTACAACCTGGTTCATTGTTTTCTGTGATCCAATCATTATCGCGCTTATAGCTTAATCTGCTGAGAACACTGATTTGATAGGAATTATCGGTATCTAGAATATTAAAAAAAAGATCATAAACTGTACACGAGAAAATAATGTCGACCTTGGAGATATATCCATGGATTCATATCTAAATGAAGATTCGTCATTGTTTCTCGTTCTGAATGCATCTGAGCCGGTCGAAATAATGCATAGCGATCATGATTAGCCAAGAGCTTTCTTGTTCCGAGAACAGTTGCGAAAGCAGTATCCAAAGCGGGTGTTTGTCGATTAAGTATGATTTGACGAGTCCAGAGACTAGCATTACCAAGGAGCCCTAGTTGTTCATGACCTGTTCTACGCCACCGCCTCAATAAATGGAAAAAAGGACGAATAAGTAAAGGAAGATAACAATGAATAATATTTACTGAGCATCCCAGAAATTTTCATCGTTTCGAATAGATTGTTCGGCAAAAGACTCGACCACATTCCAAATATCCGAGATCGTTTCTGAACACTGCTTGGGTGTGAACACATTTGCAATGACTACGAAACCATANTGATCGAAAAATGTGCATGCATCATCAGCTTCCGGACAGTCGTAACTAGAAAGATTGAAACTCTTCACAAAACCTTCTGAATCCCTTGGAACAGTAGGTGGTTGAAACTTCTCAGTAGTGGTTCCCATGAAAATGCAAGATATTGTATTTATGACAGTTCTACAAAACAGAACAAACTGGTTTACTGAAATAATGATGATAACTGGGATGATATATAATAGGAAAGTATGACTCTTGCAACACCAGTGCAAACTTGCACAATAAGACGTAGTATATAGGAATATTATGTAAGACAAAAACAAAAACAAAACACTCATGACGACGTAATGAAGTGGAGACAAACGTATTGCTTCAGTTGTTTCTCGAGTAAGTAAGAAAGCATTATTATACAAAAATATATCAGTCAGTATCGTTGTTTGCATTGTGACTAATGGGAAAATGGAAATGATTTATTTATGAATTTTTCAAGGATGATTGAGCTCCCTTTGTTATGCATTCACTGTTTAATTTGTGAAAAGTTTAACCAACAAATGTGACGACGTCTTAAATTCAGATACATGAACTTCATCGATTCTGTCGATGGAAAAGGACACCGACGGATAAGACCGCAAATCTGCCACCCTCTTACTTTCTAATTTCAATCATCTCGAACGATAGAGCTTGAAATTCTGCATCTTTCTATGTGGGTCTTATCGTTTTGAAGCAATGTGAAAAAAAACATTTTGAGTCCAATTTATGATCAATGAATATAGCAATTTTCGTGCACTCGTTTCTTTTTCATGCTAGTACCTTTTTGTGTTCTGTAAATGATATATCCAAATGAATAGTCTAGGTTGATACAGCTTTTAATTCTCTACAAAATGATATAGTTTTTATGATTTAAAGTAGACTCTTTCTAGAATATACAAGACCAACAATATTCAGTGTAATACTCATGTTACGCGTATATTTCGCTATTATCGAAGATTTTGCCGCTGAAAATAGAATTAGTGCCAAATAAATGTTTGATAGGAAACTGCGCCGTTTCAAGCTCTACAACTCTATGCAAGTTTGAGAAAAAAATATTCTCGGCTACAGTCTCATTTCTTCGAAAAATCATGAAAGACACACCATTTTAAGGCAAAAAAAATCTATTTTCATCAGTTTTGTTTACAATCTCATAGTATTCTAGATTTCAATTCTGCATTCGAACTTCAAATGAATAGATTCTTTCACAGAGAAAATTTCTCTCTTTCTAGA
>OENM01000993.1:6422-18229 GCA_900239745.1 Rotaria magnacalcarata
GAAGTTATTATATAAAAGAAAAGAAGCTAACAAGAATCATACTTCTTGTCAAAAGAAAATAAGCCGAACCGGATATTATCTATCGGTTAGTATATAAAAATTGAGTGAAATTAAAAAAGTGGAGAAGTTGGGCATCGATCCCAATACCTCTCGCATGCTAAGCGAGCGCTCTACCATATGAGCTACATCCCCATGTTTCGAATTTGAATATAGATTGTAGGGATAAAGTAACTCTGATCAGAACTAAATTTGATGAGAAATCTTGTGAATGATAATCTCACTTTGTGTTACTTATCCTTCTCAGTTTTTATTATTGATTTTGTCAATGATAACACACTCGCTGAGTTGTATACAGAAACATGGCCGAGAATGAAAAAGAAATAGCAAATCAAATTTCTATACTAAAATTGAAAAACCAATGGATATGTTTCATTTGTTCTATAATGGTGAGAAATTATTGATTTTATTATCACACAATAAATTAAAAATATGATTCGTAAAATGATCAAAATACTATCCATCTTTTTTTCTTGTTACATTAGGATATCTAATAAAAACCTCTTTCTACACCATACAACTATATGTATCGAGTGTGTAATAAACGATTGAAACTATAATTCAATCCAGAATTCTTAAAAAAAACTAAAACTAAAACATCTTTCTAATGAATTACTTAGTGGAAAATATGACTTTAACTTTCGAAATCAATGTTTAGTTGCGAATAGATAGATCTTTTTTGAATCATCTCCACCGTCAAATTTTATGAAAGTGTGTTCATCATATTTCTTATTGAGTTATGACTAACTAAATAAAAATCAATTTTGTGTCAGTATTGTTAATTAGATTGACTCAGCTCAGAAAAAAATGCTTCGAAATCATACAAATTGTTATATCGCTAATTGACTGTCATTCGAGAAATATTGTACTACAAACTATAGGCAGTTGAACCGTACTATAGAGATAGACGTCCATGTCAATAAATATCTATTCCCTTGGCAATTATATATCAATCTTCATGAAACTGACGCTCATGTATACACTGTGTCTTTATTCCATTAAACGTTTCATTATTCATCATTTTATTAAATATATCAATGCTATTAATTATCGTGCATAACAATAGGCGAGCTCTTTTGTTAAAGCGATGTTTTTTTACAATGAGTAATATTGATACAATATTGTGTTCAGTGAAAATTAGAATCCAGTTATATGGAATAATTTAATTAAAAATTTTCTTTTCCTCCTCAATAATTTCTATATGAAATTCAAGAAGTATATTTTCTGTATTAGTTTAATAATTCAATAATTTCATAATAGTTTTCATTTCTCTTTAATACTTCTAAAAAGAAGACAATATCTTCATGAAGATTATATCGTGAGATATATTAATGTAGGCTAATTTCGAATATTGTATTTTTTTTCACTTTGTTTTCTTACCTTCATAGCATCAGTTCCTGCATATTGTCTACTGATAGCATCACCATTGTCTGCCCACATTGTTTGAAAAATTGTTCTTGGATAATCACGAAGACCACTTTCATCAAAATCTAATAAACCAAGTTTTTTTAACTATAAAAAGATTCAATAAAATTTTAATGAAAATAATTTTTTACAAAAAGCTAGTCATACCATAATCTCTAAAATAGTCTTGGCGATGGCTGCTTGAACAACATTCGTTCGATCAAGACAATCGACACAATTAATGCGAAATAAACTAATTTGTTCACTTAGTAATGCATTCGTCACTGTAGTGATCCTATTTGATTTACTTTAGAAATTATGAAAAACAAAATAAAACTAACCAGCAAAATCGCATTTCTCGTAAGAGATGTTTTTCATCAAGATGTTGTAAAAGTGTCATTACATTTCCGAATTGAAGACCCTTGCTAAATAGGAAACAATCACAATAGGAATAATAATAAATCGTACAGATAATTCCAAGAAGAATATTACCAATATTCATGAAAATCGAATGTAACATACGATAAACATGAACTATTATATTTGATGATATGCTCAAAAAAAGCATCATTTAGAATATTTTCTTTTCCCCATTCATCAACAAGACTAATTAATATCAATTGCTTTCCTTTTATTCTAGATAATTCATTTTCAATATGTTTCACAAAAGCATCATGAGATTCATTGAAATCTAAAAGGAAAATTTACTTTAGAAATAAACGTAGCATGTATGAAAACTGTTCAAATTAAATAAAAATAATTTAGATTTGCCTTTCACTTTTAAAAGATAATTGATTTCGACTTCTATCTATTAGCTACTTTTTTTTTCTTCATAATTCCGAAAGAATAAATGAGAATATATTAATCAATCTTATAGGATTACATTTAATGATTATCAGATACAAAAAATTTCACTTTGACAATCAAGCGTCAGATGTTGTATTTCAATTATAATAATAATAATGTTCTTTTAGAATTCAGTCGAAACAAAGAATAAATGTCGATCAAAGATGATAATGCAGTATACGTATGTTATGTTGTCATTGGTTTACACGATTTACCACCCGAGGATTTACTTTCCATTGATTGCTTTTTGATTTTAATTGTTTTTCATTTCAAAAAAAGATAACTTCTGCTCATGAGGATTTACTGTCCGTTGATTATATTGACGAAAGAGAAAGTAGTAAATGAATACTAATTGTGATAACCAATGTATTTTCAGAAAAAAAAAGAATTTCAATAAATATACCAATAACAGAAAACAAAGATGAATCGATATTTAACGTTTTGGTGGCCTTTCAAAGTATCTAAGTCCAGCCGCTTTCAAGAATGATGGAATGTCAAGAAGACCTTCATCATAAAAAAGCCATAATTTTATTAAATATTCATCTATTATGACTTTATTTTTACGACGTTTTGGAGCTGGAGCCCCCATATCATCTCGTAGTCTAGCAATCGATGCTAATGATTGTTCTTTTCGAAAACTTTTTCTAATCTGTTCATCGGAAACGTTCATTGACAGAATATTACTCATTTGTTTATTTCTCATCTTCGAAACAATCAAGGGACAGTGAATCATCACATAAGAATAACACTAATTGCAAAAAACAATTTCAAGTAATCAACGGACAGTAAATCCTCGCATAAAAATAACGTTAACTGGAATAAAATTTCTCTAATCAATGGACAGTAAATCTTCGGGTAGTAAATCCTCGGGTGGTAAATCGTGCATACGGTTGTCATTCTAACTGTTTTCTTTGAGCTCATTAGTATTATATGCATGCCTATTTATTTTATTTCCGACACTTTTACCTCCTAGAGAGACATTTCTTTTTATCTCTCGCTTTTCATCTGTGTCTCTCTTTTTTCCTTTCTCTTTTTATCTATTGTTGTTATTTCCGATGAAGTTCTTTTTCTTCTATGATAATAATGTCAGAGTATATTTGATTATTGCTAGTTAAAAAACAAGTACACACAGACAAATGCAAAAATAAAAACTAGTAAAAAAATATCTGACAAAGAATAGATGAAAAGCGAAAGTGTTACTATTTTACTATTGCATATTAGCAATGAAAGCAATCATTAGGATGCAGTGAAACGTTGCGCGAACTGATAATAGCTCGATAAATTTGATCAAAGACTTCGTAACACATTGTTAGATTAAGAAAAAAAATTTCAATTAATAAACAAACCAATTCGTAAGCTATTGTTTTATTTTCATTCTTAAGAAAAATGAAACAGAATATATCATGATCTTTCATATTCATAGACTATTCATTCAGATAAACAATTAAAAAATGAAAACACTCATTCTTTACTTAGAAACTAATAATTTTTGTAGAATTTATAAAAGAAAAGTTCGAGCTATTTCATCGAATGGTGGAAAGCATCTTCTTTCTCTTCTCTCTATTTATTAAACTGACTAACACTTGTCAAATATGACTTTCTTCCTGATTGTTCTTCTATATATTTTGTTTCATTTAATCAATAAAGATAACGACAAGAAGAGTAATAACAGCTATTCTTATAGATTCTTTTCTCTTCTATCAACGATTTATTGATGTTCGTTACAAATGATACGAATTTTGTTTCTTTTTCTGAATCATCGACAATGCTATCTTCACTAATAATTGGAATCATACTTTTTACAATAACTATCTGGACTATACTTGGAAATATTTTAGTAATACTTGCATTTATTGTTGATAAACAAATTCGTCAAGGTGGAATGTCAAATTATTTAATTATCAATTTAGCTATTAGTGATCTTTTGTTGGGTATTGCTGTTTTACCATTTTCAGCTTCGTATTCAACATTTGGTATATGGTACTTTGGTAAAATATTTTGTGATATATGGTTGAGTATTGATGTTTTATGTTCAACAGCATCTATTTGGGTAAATTATGTGCATAGAAAAAATATTTTTCTCCTATTTTATTTTTATTTTTCAATGTTAAAATTATCTAGAGCCTTTTAATGATCGCATTTGATCGTTATATAGCCACAAGTTATCCAATACATTATCGTCATCATCGTCATTCAATTTCACTTGCCTTAACTAATATATGCATTGCATGGTTTGTTTCATTAGCGATATGTCTTTTGCCAACATTATTTTTCGAAAGAAAACTCGAGATATATTCCGATATAAATAATAAATCAGTAGCATCATCAACGACAAAATATAATGAATCAACTCGACAATGTGAATTATATAAAGATTTAAATTTTGTTTTAACAAGTTCTTTACTTTCATTTTTTATTCCATTAATTATTATGATATTTTTATATGCAAAAGTTTTGTACGTAATAAAACAACAATCAGCAATTCGTCATAAAACAAATAGCAAATTACAGTCACATAACGATAAATCCAATCGTCAACTTTGTCTTGATAATTCAGGAACATCTCAATCATTAGAAAATAATATTATTCGTGATGAAATACCTACACCAGATCAACAACCATTAGGACGTCGTGAAATAACAGCAGAATTTCGTATAACTCGTTCATTAGCTATTATTATTGGTTGTTTTATATGTTGTTGGTTACCATTCTTTACTTTATATATTATTCGAGCTGTCTGTCATTGTTTAAGTTTTCACGGAATCGAATTTTTCTTTTGGTTAGGTTATTCAAATTCTTCAATTAATCCTGTACTTTATGCTATATTAAACAAAAATTTTCGTTTAGCGTTTAAAAATATTTTTCTTTCTTTTAAAAATATTTTTTTTGTATAAAAGAGGAAAAACTCTATTTTTTTAGCCAATTAAATATTAAAGAAGAAATCGTTTTTTTTGTTCTTCCGAGACATTCATTCTCTGTTTGCCACCAAATCGATAAATCTGTTTGATATTCAAATGAGAATTGATTCTATTGGCAAGATTCGTTTTTTTCTTTGTTCCAATCACGCCATGCACAAAAAACATTGACATACTGATTATATACGACAAGAACTTGTGATTAATTAACTTTAGATTTCTTCTCTTTCTACATGTCTATTACTGTTACTAACAAAAACAAAAACAAAAATGTAACAGATGCTTTTCTTTGATTCAAACCGAAGCAAAAAACAAACAAACTTGTCTATTACAATACGGCTTTGAAAAAGTTTAGCTGTCAGATTTTCGTTAATGGATATGGATTAATTTGATAATAATGTAAAAGTATGTATAAAAAATTTTAAGTTCAATTATGTATTCGTTTCTTTGATTCTTATGCAAACAATAAATAATGAGAAAATCTAACAAGAACCAGATGCTTCTATTTGGAAGTACATATAACGAAGGTTTAAAGATTAGCACATCCACCATAAAAAACAATAATAACAACTAAAATTAATTATTCAATAAATTCTATTAAAATTAACTACATTCATTGTGAATTATATTTGTATTTATCTTAGAGTGATAGCTGATGATGATGAATATAAAGCAAATGATTTCTTGATTCTTATTGTTTCTCAACTCTTCATGTCAATATATAATACATCATCGACAGACACAACTATGTCATCGAAACAAAAAAGAAGAAGAATATATTGCTAAAAGATCATCAATAATAAAGAATTATGCGATGAATATTTGTGCACAACACAAAATGACATTTATGAATCTATTAAAGCAGATTTATCATCACTGTATGAAATATTTCCTTTAATATATGTCATTCTGTCTTAGCAAAACATTAACAAATGTTTACATCAAAGTTTAATTCTGTCAGATACAAATAAACAGTTTTGTAATAGGAATATTTTATTATCTCGGTGTTTTTCTCAATGTTTGACAGCAGAAGTCGAGAAGGTCAAAGAAAGAGATATACGGACAAATGTCTCAGCGTTCTCCAGACTTTAATAATACAACTGGTTATCATATATCACCAGAATAAATTAGGTACGACAAGGAACAAAAAGAATAACAAATGAAAAAAGAAACTAATGGCCAAGGATGATCAATATTCCGATGGAAAAGAACTTTTTCATATGTGTGCTTTTTATGATGTTTACTCTAAGATTTTATAAGACTTTTTATAAAGTCATTAGTTTAAAAAATTGCATTTAAAATTTATAAACGAAACAATATTCTTTAATTTTGACTTACTTCGATCAATTTTCGGTGGTGGTCTATATCGAATTCCAGGTTGTGACCAATATATTGGTACCGATCCTCGAATCATAATAAACGACATGACATTATTTCCAGTCCATAGAATCTAAAAAACAGAATCGATAAACTAATCTCGATTAGATTTTCTATCATTTACTTGTTCAGTTTCAACATAATTAGCAACATTTCCATCGTTATCAATACCTCTACAATGCATTCTAACACCAGCCCGATGACAATTTCTTCGTGATATAAGAATCAATTGTGCATTAGTTTCTTGATCAACTTCAAAATGACATTCACTTAAATAACCCATTATTATAGGTTGAATCCATCGAGTATCTAAATGTTCTTCCTATTAATGAAAATTGAAAACTTTTTTTTCTTAAACGTTTTCACGCTAAAAAAGATCCTCTACTTGATCAATGAGTTCACTAAGCATTGCACGATTCCAAAAGTATCTTTCATCAGCACGCTTCCATAATGGAATAGTATCGTCATGATTATATGAACGTTGCATCGAATTCGTTAAATCGTACGTAGAACTGTAGTAGAAACATTGAGTTTCTTGATACCACAAACGAAGTTCCTGAATATAAATATGAGTTAACTTTATCTTGGAATAAAATGATTAGAATTTACTAACTTCAATACATCTCAATTCATATTTATTATTACTTGATGAATTGACTTTAGCATCTGATTCCTAAATGAAACCTTTTGATTTAAAACAATAATATCTTGATTATTTACTTCGTCAAAAATATCAAAAGGATGAATTAGAATATCCGTAATACGAAAAATTTCATGCGTATTAGATATTTGGCAAACAATTTGTTGATTTTTTATAAATATTAGCCAATGAAATCCGTCTATTGAACAGAAATCAAAAAGAGCATTAAATAACCGGTGCCCCAGAAAATTCTCTGCAAAACAGTAATCAAACTTATTCCTGAGGAAAGTTAAGGGAAGAAATTAAAAGCCGATTACCCAACACATAAAAAGCATCCAAATTTCAAAGCTAACAAGTGTCCCATGAACGGTCGGAGTTTGTACTTCTTTTTTTCATCATCTAGTAAGTTTCCTTTAAAAGGATAGTATATCAGAAGATGCAGCGTGAAACGCTCTACACGTTACATTAAAACCTTATGCACTCTTTCTTTCAAAGTGAGAAAAACATTGTCCGACCAATTTTAGACGCTGCGAAAAGATCATTTGTTGGTTTCACCGAACGTTGCTTCTGTTAAATAACAAAATGTATATATATACATAAAATAAAATGTTGTTTGTAAATTGTAGAGCTTTTCGCGCTGCATCGTCTGGTATATTTTCTTTTCTTTTAATAAAACATATTAGGTAATAAAAAGGTGAGATAACAAAAAACCGTATTCGTAGCTTATCAGAAAATGATCTTGTTCGCAATCTTGAAAATTAATCGAATAGAATTTCGTTTATTTTGATAACAAAGGGTACAGATATTAAATAAGATTTTTGATGTAACGTGTAGAACGTTTCACGCTGCATCTTCTGATATACTATCCTTTTAAAGGAAACTTACTAGGTGATGAAAAAAAGAAGTACAAACTCCGACCGTTCATGGGACACTTGTTAGCTTTGAAATTTGGGTGCTTTTTATGTGTTGGATAATCTTCGTTTAATTTTTTCCCTTAACTTTCTTCAGGAATACATTTCATTACTGTTTTGTGGAGAATTTCACGGCGCATCTTTTTGAACAACAATCAGCTCTATAACACACAAAGAAAAAACGTTATAACCAAAACATTGAAAGGGACATTTATTCTGGCGCACCCGTTAAGTATCGGTTTTAGAAAATAGTCAAATCTAACTCGTATTTATTTACCTTGAACCATTTGCACTTGTCCAATATAACCATGAATATCACTTACAAATGAAGCGTCCCATGCTGATGATGCTAAGAACTGATCAGTTATGGGTTCTATTGTATTATCATGAAAGGAAAAATTAAATCAAATAAGACAGAAAAACTGTAACATACCTTTTTTAGTATATACAGATAAACTTCTTCTATTAAACCAAAGGCTACTTTCTTCTGTGGTTACAATCCATGAATCGTTTGCTTTGTACAACTTCATTCTCAATATCTATAGAAAAATGAAGACCAGTGGACATTTAAAAGTGATGAGTATTAATAAAATAAGAACGGAATGCTACAATATAAAACTTTCAAGTAGAAATTATGTCATTTTTTGTTAAAGAATATATATATTACAAAAGAAAATTAAACAAGATCAATTGATTAAACGAAAATCAAGTTAATCATCGTAATTATCATCATCAGTTCTTGTCGCTTCGATTTTTTTTCTTAAAACTTCTTTTGATAATTCTTGTGTACGCGCCCAATCGTCTTCTTCTAACTGTTGAGCTTCTTCACGAGCCTAAATGTAAAAATGAAACAAAATTGATATTTATTTGAAAAATAAGATGAACCTGTTGAAATAAAAGTTCTTGCTTTTGTCTCAACTCTTCATCGGTATAAATTGACGTTGGTTTTCCATGAAGTTTTCTGCGTTTTTTTGCAATTTCTTCCTGTGCTGTTTCCATTGCATTTAAGCACTTCGTTTTATATGAACCAAAACCCATATTATTCAAAGCTAATAATAGTGAAAGATGAATGATTTATTTTTTCAATAGACAATATTGTTACCAGTAACAATATGATCAGGGTGAACAAGTCTTTTAGTTTGTTGTTCACAAACAGTATTTGCTTGTAACGCTAAAGTGTGAATAAATTCATTACAGCATTGTACAAAAAATTCTTTTGCTTCGCCTGATACGCGAATATGTTGAGTACAATCCTTAATCATTTTATATACAGCTGCACGTGGTACACATTTATCTTCTTCTTCACTGCCACTGTTATTTGGAGAATCAATCATCTAAAATCATTTTTTTTTATTAATTACTTATTGATATTTTGTTTTCATTCAACCGTGTGATTAATAATTCGATATCTATCCTAACGGAAAGATTTTTTACACCCATTTTCAATTTGTGAAAAGTAAACAAATAACAAACAGTGGACTTTGGAAAGAGATAAGTACGTTTAAGAAAAATAATGTCGATATCAAAAATGTAGTAATTCGATAGGAAAAAACAAATAACTAAAACACATTTATAAATAAAATTTCAAAGTTTTAAATTTGCATTTCTCGTCGAACTTTTAAGTTTAAGCATCAACTGAAAAGCTTGTTAGGTATAAATTTGTTCCATGTCAAGGTTAGCTGCAAAACAGAAAGCTCTCGTCTCTTAAATGCTCTTGTAATTTTTATTTGCTTCTATTGAATAATATTATACGTAGATGCAAAGATAAAATTAAAAGATGCAAAGATAAAATTAAAAGAGAAAAGTGAAAATTATATAATATATAGAAAACACTAGGAAAATAAAGCTCTCTAATTTATATCGGTAAACTTGAATCTTCATTGCTATCTGCAAAAAGTACGCGATTTAAACATCTATATTTACAGAACGACAGGTCATCATAGTTACTCATATCCTTATCTCAATTATTAAGTTGTTTCTACGTTTTCTATTTTATTCTTCCTGCTCATCAATATTAACATTGATGATTAAATTATGTACCTGTAGAAGAAAAATAATTTATAAACGTCAGTCGTTATAATAACGCAAATAGGTATTTGTAGTATTCTGTAATCTCAATTAATGTCTATTAAAGTTTGATCTAAACCAAAATTAAGCCAAAGAGGAAACTACCGACTCAGATAATTGTAGCTCAATGATGACTATTTCATCGACTCTTTGATCCATTATAACTGATTTGATGAAAAAATTCAAATAAAAGATTTCGTTCAATTAGACTTTGGTAGCAAACCTATCATTGTTCTATTAAATATTCCGTTGATTTTAAGATATTTAATTGGAAAATCAAAGAATAATAGGTCGATTTCAAAGCTTTCTCTGCCAACGGATGTGATGTTGTAAGAAAATATCTCAAAAATTTTCATCTGCACAAGAATATTATTTTATTAAACGATTTAATTTTCAAAAAAAAATAATTTTCGCACTAGACAAATCATTGGAATCAGCTAGTACTGAAAAATGCTAAGAGTCATTAAACGTATTCAGAATTTTTATATTGATCCGGAGGTATCAGTGCGAACTATACATAAATTTGATCGATTATATAAAATTGAGAAGATTTCTTCATAGGAATTCGAAATTAAAGAAGTTCTTATATATTGAAATGTATATAACAAATTAATCTAGTATTAAAAAACAAAGATCAATAGATGAATTTTATTTTTATTATAAAAAACAAAAAAAGATATGACATAAAATTATTTGATTGATTATCAGTGAATATTCGTTTATTAGTGATTACGAATGACTAGTTAAAAATATTGAAACTTCATGACTATGATTTGTTAATTTTAGCGAACAAAATAAATGAAAATTGACTAGTTTATGTTTGGTGGTGGAAACAAATGCATCCATAAAAGAGTTGTTGGCGTGCCAAATAAACATATTTGCCAATAAAGTGAACGCCCTTGTGGCGTTATTAACAATAAAAGTGTTGTTAAAAGAAAAAATATGCAAGAAAATATCGTATCACTTAAATGCAATGGTGCTTGAACACCTTCTCGATTTGAATCCAAATCTAATAGATATTTTGGTTGTCGGCTTTCATCGTAAAAATGTTTTAATAACCTAAAAAATAGAAACCATTGAATAAATTAATAAATTAATTTTGAACTTTTTTACTTTTCTTTAATAATAAATCTTTGACACAGCCAATTTGATATTTGCTCATTTGTTCCACTTGGAATTAAATCGATTGGAATTCGTTTTATATGAATATGCAATTCTTTTGTTTGACACTGTAAATATTCTGAAATAAAATATTTAGAAAAAAACGAAGAAATTCTGCAAAATTTAAAACTACCGGTCATTGAAGCTGCAGCTAACCGAATTCGTCTATTTGTATCATATGTCGATGAATACATAACAGTTACATCATAGACTGCATTTAATTTGTCTTTTAGTGCATTAATAGCAGCCACTGTTGCACCTGTTCGCGGGTATAGAACATTATCAAATGGAGGAATACCTAAAAATCCATAAAAAAAAGAATTGTTCCATCTGAACTCCAAAAAAACTTAATCGAGCACATAGCATTTCTCGGTCAACGTTATTTAAAATTTCATTCAATCGCTATGTGACTTCTGCTATAGTATCAA
>OENM01000993.1:28106-48974 GCA_900239745.1 Rotaria magnacalcarata
TTGTTGCTAAATTGGATACGCAAATATAGATGTTTTTTCTTGTCGTTATTTCTCGTTCTTATTACTTTTGCTTTCTTTTAACTGTTCATCGTGCCCCGAATCGTATATTGTTTTTATTACTGTGTTTAAGTCAGGGGTTCTATACTTACTTTTTTAGGTAGTGGTATAGTTTTAGACTTACTTGACTGCTTCTTGCAGCCATATGACTAACAAACTAGTGCATCGTGTAAGTCTCGATGAACTTTACAATTTTTGTCCCACGTACGTGCTCGAAATTTTGCTGAGGAAAAGAGGTATGAAGGCCAGAAGGCTACAGTGCCATTTCCCAAAAAAAGTAAGTGGTGTTCTTACCTTCTAACCTTTATAACGTTTTCCTGAGCCGAATTTCGACCCCTTTCCTGCGACAAAGTTGTAGAGCTCATCGAGATCTACACAATCAACTAGTTTATTTGTTATATGGCTGCAAGAAACAGTCAAGTAAGTCCGAAACTATACCACTACCCAAAAAAGTAAGTATAGAACCCCTGACTTAAACACAGTAATAAAAACGATATACGATTCAGGACACGATGAACAGTTAAAAGAAAACATAAGTAATAAGAACGAGAAATAACGACAAGAAAAAAACGTCTATATTTGCCTATCCAATTTAGCAACAATGATAAATAACGAATTCAAAAGTGAACAAAATCATCAGTTTGTGATACCAACAAATGTTGCAAGATAGTTACTGGAGAAATCAATATAATTTCTCAGCCAGGTCAACAACTTTTGCCTGGCAGGCCACCAGGCGCCTGCCAGGCACCAGGCCGGGCCGGCAGCTCTGGTCTCTAAGAGCTTAGATCAAGTCGCAGAATCAGATTCTTGAAAGATCTTATTAATGTGTACGATCTTTCAAGAATCTGATTGTGAGACTTGATCTAAGATCTCAGAGACTACGATTTTTTGTCAGATTCTTGTAAGACTTCGCACATATTCCATGATCTTGTATGTATTTCATAAGATCTTATGTTAGATTCTTCGACCTGGGTAGAGATCGCAATACACATGGACCAGCATGACTTCTCATCAAATCACGTAATTGATCTTTATCTTTTTGGCTTATCGTTGTCATCAATACTAACGATTTCATCATGAGTTATGTTCGACGTAAGACGCGGTTGAACTTGTTGTGCCGATATTGATGGCATGCTTCGATGATTCTCCTTCCTTCTCTTTCTGTTCTCTTTCCATTGTTCTTATATAGCTCTTTCTTGTCTCTCTTCTATCTCTCTCCTATATATACGTGTGTTATGTATGAAGTTGTTACACGAGTAGAGATGTCAGATGACACAATGCACCATCATGCCGACGGGCATAGGCGACACTCTCTAGTTTTGTCGTCACACTCTGGATATGTGAAGAAGCCAATAAACATCATTGCCGAGAGTGGCTGTATGCTACTCCACCTCCATCCAGTTTGTCTTAATAGATCAACTCGGCAGAGTCCCATAGTTTATCGTTACACTTGTGTTTTAGGCAATAATGGAAATGCTCAAATTCTGTTCTTTGATTTATTATCGATTGGAACTGTTTCCCCTAAAAGATATAGAAATTAATGGTTTGACATGAGAAATTCCATCAATCATATTTATAAGAGTTTTAAAATGAAAACGAAATTTTTTCTTCTCAACACCGGGAAATAATAATCATACAAGTTAACATGTCATCTTATTTATGAAAGTCACAAAAGAACAGGCGAAATTGTATTTGTAAATCTTATACGTTGCAGTACCTTAACATATTTGTATTTAAGGTGATTATACTTAAGTTTAAACAATCTTTCGTCATTTTCATTTTTTGGAATGAAATTAAAAATCATCTTAGAAAAAGATTTAAAATTTTCTTGAAAAACGAGGCCCTAATCCATTCTCCCCCAACGACTCCCCGGGGGAGTCATCGCAAAAGAACGAAATCCCTAGGGACTCCCTGTCGTGAGTCCCCGGGGATTTGTCAGGGGACTCCCTGGGGATTCTTCTAGGGAGAGTTGACTAGGGGGTATTGTGCCATCTCATTGTTTACAATAGTCACACCCTCAGGCACAGCTAACTACTTTATCAACAGTATGACTAGTTGAATCATAAAATGAAAATGACTTGCTTATAAAGACATATTTCAATTCTAGGATATTTTTGTTTCTTCATAAGATTTCTTATTTTGACAGAACTAATAAAAAGAGAGGTCGAAGTCTATGAATATCATTGTTTTGATTCGAATTCTTATTTAATGACTATTTTCTCCTCTATAAGTTTGCCGAGAGAGATAAGTCATGCTGACAAAAATATTTAAGCACTACTCTCTTTCTCTCAAACATTGATTTCATTCGAACATTAATAGGACCATCATGAAATATCTTCTCGGTATTGCTTTTCTTCTCTATCAAGCTGTTGCCAGTAACGGTAAGCGTTTCTATTTTCTTGAACGATTCAAGTGTCACACTGATCATGTTTCTGTCTAAAGATATACCACAGTACACACGAGTGGTCACATTCGGTGATTCGACCACGGACTCCGGTATCGCTTATCGTATCTCGAATCGCACATCGTCCCATGTACCGCCGTTCAATAATAGGGGCGGTTTTGTGGATGATCTTGTCCGGAATGAAGTTCTAACTCAAAAATTGCTTCTCAATGCAACATTACAAAATTTTGCGTGTGGAAGTGCTACAGCGGACAATGCAATTGCTCAAGGTATAATGAGTCGCAATGCGAATCTCGTTGCCAACTATGAGATTCGCAGTCGAACGAAATTACCTGGCGTTCGACAACAAATCGATCTATGCATCAATGAAATGATGAACAAATTTATCGATTTTGACCGAACTCTCTACATGATTTGGTCAGGTACAAACAATTACTGTTTCAATAAATCCTTGACTGACTTAGACACTGTGACAAGTATAATCGACTACGTGAGATATTTAGCTGTTTTTGATGCACGAAACATTGCGATCATTAATGAGCCACCCGTTGATCTATTTCCAGCATTTCGAAACAAAGCTGAAACAGCAACCATCTAACAATTGTATATTGACCGCAATAGGATTTTAGTAACAAAATACAATGAACAACTTTCGACTTCGAAAACTCGATTGAACATTCGCCTAATCGATAGTTATTCATTCATTGTGAAAGTCATCCAGAATTATGCAAACTATGGATTGGAAAATCTAGATAATTGTTGGGATTCAATTTCTAGCTCATCAACACTGGTTTTGTGTTCCGATATAAGTCGAAGAATGTTTTGTGATGAGTATCATTTCACTTCTCGGATGCAAAGTCTGATCGCTGAAACATTCTATCGTGCGCTGATCTACAATAGAAATGAACCAATTAGCAAAACATGTCGATGCTACCAAACGATGATAGACAATCTAGATAAATAATAAAGTTTTTATTCATAGGATTTTTTTCAAATAATAAGAAAATAAAAATAATTCGAAATTTTTTTAAGATGAAAAATTATTTCGATTTAAATTTGTAGTTAAATATCTAGTTATTTTATAATGAATAATGATTTTTCTACTAGAGCTTTCGACTCAATACCAGGAGTCATTTTCAATATTTATAATCAGTTCATTTCCTAATGTTGAACGTTGTTGAGTTCATAATGTTGTAGATGTTAATTTCACTTGATTTTATTTTGGTATTGAGTCGAAAGCTCTAGTAGAAAAATCATTATTCATTATAAAATAACTAGATATTTAACTACAAATTTAAATCGAAATAATTTTTCATCTTAAAAAAATTTCGAATTATTTTTATTTTCTTATAGACAGTCTACTTTATTTCATTGTGTTTTTAATGAATCATTTTCTATACCATCAATTTTTATGACGAACATTGAGCACGTATTTGAATTTGAAGTTCACCTCAAAATCCACGAAAAAAACCTTTTGCATGCCGTATTGAAAAAATGCAGTTTATAAGAACTTCATAGTTCTAATGATTAGAGCATGCGAATTGAATCCTCTATCCCAAAAACGATAGACAGATTTGGACATTGGATTCGGATAAAGGAAACAGCGAAAGTTTAGACGGGAGTGAAGATTGAACCCGATTTTAGATCTAGTCGTCAGGAATCAACGCGAAACCCAGAGATCGGATTGTACCGTCGCTATCTGGATCTATTTCTCTTTTCTTGTTTTTTCTTTCACTTTTGCCAGTTATTCCATTACTCGTCATTGACTTCGTTTGCGATGTAATATCTTTTTCGTAATAGGAACTCCAGAGCGATCATCTTTCAGCAATCTACCATCAAAAAATAACTAGTGCACTCGAACTATTATGGTACAACCATTTTGAATAAATAAGTTCGATATTGCTACCCTACATATGTTTGTTAATTAAAAATGATATCAACAGTGTGTTTTCACCTATTGACATAGTACTAAGATTAACTTTAGTTCTCTGGACAAAAATTGCTTTGATCATATTCAAATTAAGAATCTCTTCATAAACTCGTCCTGTGTTTTCACCACTAGAACCAATTCACACACTCATGATCATTTATTCACATTTCATGACATGTGATTATATACAATTTTATTATTGAATTAATGGATTCGTATTGATGTCATACAAATATCGACGTTGATACATATCAATTTACTTTAGAATGATTACCATAGAAGAAAACCCATGTATACTGATAGTTCCGTTTTATTTTTTCTACTTCCTCTAACCTTGATCAATACCGAATTGACCGATATAGATAAATAAATATATATATGTGTGCTGCATGAGTACATACGAAGTCTATATATAAGAAGATTCAACTTCCATTATTTAGCTTTTTTTTATGCACGAATATTATTAATCATGCTACAACTCTACTTAACTGTCATTTTAGCTCTCATACATCTACGTGTGATATATACTGGAGCCAACAATTCACTGAATGATCTGTCGAGCGATCCTACAACGATTTACCAATAGTAACTGTACTCCACTCGTAGTAAATATTACTGATGTTGCTGCGACTAGCATGAGCTGTGGTGAAATCAATTTTAATTTGTGTTCCGGTCGTATTGATTCAAAATTTCCCTGTGTATTTGAAAGAAACTTATGCGTACCTTGTGCATTAAAAGGAGAAAATATTGATTTTGCAGTGAATTCTAATCGGGATGTTTTGGTTTTGGAACCATGAATCAACATTATAAAACTGTGAACATTGGATGCTAATAACATTGAAAATCAAGACACATATTATAAGATTTCTGAATAACACATTGCTAAGGAAGAATATTCTTTGTTTCTAATAGGTGAACCAGAATAAATGGATCTCTTAGTATTTTTTCAATAACTTTGTTATCTTTTATTTTCTAGGTTTCAATATTTTTAGAATAGATCTCCCAATGAATTCTTTAAATGATTTGGATCACGTTTTCCTCCCAGATATTAAATGAAAAAAGAATAATTAATACATATAAAAGAATTACTTTTTAAAATCATTTGAAAGCAATCAAATCTAGTATTTTCATTCAGTTGTACAGATAGTGAAAGAGAAAAAAAAACTTTTTTTTAGTTTTTTCAAGTATACTCTTTCTTGTCAAATAGCTCAAAGTTCTTTGAAAAATTTTAGGCCAAGTTTGACCTTCAACTCAACTCTGATACAATAAGAGATTTGTAAAATTGTTAAATTTCATAAAAATGAATAACAAGAGTTGAATGATTGAACAATATTAACGAACGAACACTTTTAGTAAAGTCATAAAAGTATTTTTAATTAGTTTGTGCAACTTTAAGAAATGATTATTTCAAAAAAAATGACACTATTACAACTATGAAGATAAAAATCGAGTTTTTAGTTATTGATTAATCCGTGATGAAAAATTTTAAATCGACAAGCTGTTCGACTATTCATCGGCTAGGAAATCTCGTATTTTTTTTTGTTTTTTGAATAAAAACACAACGGTTTAACCATCATTTGAACGGATATATTTCGAATTATTAACTGCCTGATGTAATGTGCCATTTCTTTAATTATATATGCTAGGTTTTATGTGTTTGTAGATTGAGTTTCGGAATGCGTGTCAAAATAACATTTTATATCATTTATTTGACAGTCTATGTATAAATAAATAAATAATGAAGTATATATTTTAATTCTTGAATTGAATTTATCCAAAGTTTTGGTATCATCCATCGATGCATGTATAGCTCACTGACACTTAATAGAAAAAGGAATGTAGGTGTCTTATTTTATTAGACACCAATATATATTATTTTTCCTTAAACATAGATTTTAATTGGTCAGTCTATCAAGAAACCGATACCCACGAGTAACTTCTATGTCTTTTGGCTACTATCTTTGAAAATAAAATAAAAAGAAAACAAGATGAAATGACACATAATTGAGTATTGTATTTCAGATTGAAACTCATTCCTATTGACAATAAATGAAATCATTCGATTATTTCATGAACATCAGAACTTCACAAAACGATCGAAATGATCCACATTATATTCTTGAAATAAATTTTTTCTTTCAAAAGAGTAAAAACATTTAATACGTATGTTTTCTTTTTAATTGCAACAAGATCATTGACAAGACTCAAATTTGACAACAAAGTTCTTGTCTACTCCTGGTATCTTAGATCATGAAGAGAAGATTGTTTTGTTTCTCAATTATTTACCAACAAAAAACAAAAAAGAAGAAGTTCACAAGAATTTTTCTCTTTAACATAACTTATGATATGTTTACAATGCAAACATTAAATACAAGTGTAAAGAGGAAATCGAACACTTGAAATAGTGTCGATCGTTCGATACAACATACTTGACTTCGACAAAAATAATAATTCACTCATCGATGTCAGAAAATATCTTCTGTTGAGAAAAATTCAATAATATGATATCTGAATACCTTCAAAACATCTATAATGTTTCATTTTTATTCTTTCTCTCTCTTTCTCTCTATTGGATTAATACCGTCATTTGAATTTATATGTAAACAATAATTATTAATGTGTTTAACAAATGATCGAATTGTATATACACATAAATGAAGCAAGATGATAGATTCTCTTTAGTTTATTGACTTAATTTTACTGTCAAAATTTGGAAATAAGTCTATATTTTTTCAATATTAATCGAAGAGTTTATTCAAAATATAAACAACGCCGATTGAATGCATTCGTAGTGTAAAAATTCTTAAATAATAAACGCCTAAATACACAAACTTACTATTAGCAAAAGAAAATATGTTTTTGAGTGTTTTTCATCATAAAATAATCAGTTATTATTTTACAGCAGATTGATGATAGTAAACCAAGAATTGAAAAGAGCTCGAATGAGAGTAACAGTTTTTAGTAAAGCTGAATATGTCATTGAGTATTTATCAGCTTGTTTCTACTGCAATGGCGAAAAAGGAGCTACCTTGGAGATTAAATAGATCATTGACCGCAGGATATTTCGTTTCATGTAGTGTAATATGAAGACATGTTGTTCTTTTTTTCAATGGAAAGCAATTACTTTTTTCTTCATTCTGTTTTCTTCAATATTAACAAAACAACCAATGAATGCTTCAATCCAATTGAACACTATTGGTTTATATCAATAAACATTTTTTTCTTCTTCTCTGCATAATATAAATGATTTAGTAGCATGAAATAATTGAAAATGTCAGTAAGTCCATCGAATGAAACGTCACTTCTTTATTCAAACATGTTCAATAATAGTGTTTTATCATCGTTTTTTATTCAATCCTTAATTACATCCAAACAAAATTCAATTCATCAAGGTTTTTTTAATTTTCAATGAGGAAAACACGAATCGTACCAATTTGAATTGTTCAATTTCTATTTAGAATCTAATTTGAGTGAGGATGAAGAAAGTGTAGGTCATAACAATAAACAAAGACGAACAAGAACTAATTTTACAAGTTCACAAATTGATGAACTCGAGAAAGCTTTTCAAGATGGTTGGTTTCTTAAACAACTCATTCGACTACGGTTCTATAATTTTTTATTTAAAGGTCACTATCCAGATCTATATATGCGAGAAGCATTAGCTATTAAATTAGATTTAATTGAATCTCGTGTACAAGTTTGGTTTCAAAATCGACGAGCTAAAGTAATTAAATTTAAAAAATTTGACTCAAAACTTACATGAAAATTAATTTTAGTGGCGAAAAATGGAAAATACAAAGAAAAGTCCTGGTCGTCCAGCACATAATGCGCATCCACGAACATGTTCAGGTTATCCTATTTCGCAAGAAGAATTAGAAAAAAAACGTTTACAAATTGAAGAAAGAAAACGACAAAAACATATGAAAAATTTTAAGTCATTACGAAGTGACGGAAATTCTTCGTCATCATCAATGTCTCCTGAAATAATAAATAAATCGTCGTATTCAATTGAACGAATTCTATATCAATTACCAAAATGACAACAAATATTCATAGTTGTTTAAATTTTCTGTATTTTTTACCCCGGTTTTACATCGAAGAAAACAGACTACATAAAAGAATTATAAGTGCAGATAAACGAATTTAATCATGAATGTTGAAAAGCCTTTAGGTGTTTTGGTTTTCATTTTGATGTTACATCAATTGATATAATTATCACTTACTCATTTGAGAAGATTGATTACCCTTCTTAATGTTTTTGACCTTAGAATCGTTTATATATCATTTGAGTTTCGTTTTGTTAATATTCCTGTTTTCATTTTAGAATCAATTTCATTTCTTCTATATGAACTTCTCAGTGTCACCAAATAAATTTGTTTCTTTCACGAAATCTTCATTTTGTTTAACATTAGTTCAATTAAAATTATGTTTTCTTTGAAAATCAGTCTATGATATTACTGAGATTTGGTATTAGCATAGCTTAGTTGAATGACTTGGCTATCAATCAACAATAGTTTCGATGATCAAAGGGCTTGCTTAGTAGAAGGGATCAGTCACATATCAATATCATTCGTAGAAAAAAAAGAAGAAAATATAATCCTGTCAATTATCAATACAGAAGTATTTCTTGCTTACTTGATTCGATACTCAATTAAACAAATGAATATTCGTTACATAAAAAATATAAATCATTCATAAAATTTAAAGCAATGTTCATTTATGTTTGTCACTGAAGCATAGCTTTAGGATAAATAGTGTTTCATCTTTTGATAGTCTATGCATTTAATTTTTCTCTTTCTTTCGTAGTTGCTCATAATCGAATGAAACGTACGACTAGATACCAAAAGCGTTAAATGCATCATTATAATGACATATCAATGAAACTCAACGCCCACACCAACAAACATACTCAATAACTATAAAACAGATGATGATCTATTTCAAAGATACTGTTTCTTTCATTCATAATTGCCTCGAAGCAAACGACAGGAAAAAAAGAAAATTTTACGAAACAATCAAGTGTAAGTCTCTTAGTAAGACAATTAATTTAATTTTTCATAACAGTAGAAATTTGATTCATTCGATTAACCAAACATTAATTGTCTTTTTCACTAAATCAATATTGAATGAGAATCGTAACAATATATCGCATTTATTAGCAATTACAATTATCCGTAGTTTTTCTTAACTTGCGTTGTCTTTTTGTATAATAAGTTTTGAACTGAATAAAAAGATGTTGATTGTCACAAGGGAATAATTAGTGATATTGACAATAATCAAATAAAAATGAATGAATGACAGGTCAAACATAAATTATTATGTTTGTTTCGACTATTGTTTTACACAAATGTCAATATCAAATTAATTGTTAATAAATATCAAATTTACAAAGAAAACTATCAATGATTAGTAAGAAGTAATTATCTTTTCAGAAAATATGGACTGTTTGTTTATAGTGGCGTAAACTTATATTATTGACATAAAAATTAAGAATATCATTAAATTATGTGATATCAGTCTTCTAATGAGTCATTGTTTGTTTGACATATCATCATCGTATAATTTTTATCACACAACAATGTTCATTCACTTTTAAAAAAAATGTCACTAGCTATTTATGTTTTTCAGTTTCAATCTTTTGTCTCATTCTGTAGTAAGCGCAGTTTTCATATTAAGATTCCTGAGCAATCTTTACAGACACATATTAATCAAATAGCTATAAATAAATTGACTTGCTCAACCTAATAGTGGAGCTCGCACCACTGGGTTTATTTTCTCGTTGAATCAAAGTAATCCTAAACAAGATTTTCTTTATACATCAAACATAATTTTATTGGCATAAAATAGTGTATCTTTGTAAGGAAATATGTTTTCAACTGGTGTCAACAGGGATAGAAAAAACTTTCCTATTTTTATATAAACTCGATTTCTAATTCGGATGATCCACTGGAATAACTTCCTAATTCATATTGCAATAAAAATGAAAATATATGGGAAACTTCATCGTTAGCTAGTAATCTCGCTATTGGTAATTTGAATTTGATCTGAATTATAACTAGGGTCCTAATAATGAAGTTCTACTATTTTCTTCAGTCTCTTCTTCGCACCTACACTCTCATGTCTATTCTTTTAATCAGTTGAAGAACATGAAAATAACAAACGTACTAATTAAAGATAATATGAGTATTTAAGAAACAAATAACACTAACTGAACATACAGAAGAAAAAATATAAAATAAATACTAAATTACTTAGTTAACTAGCAAAATTCTCATTCTCATCAGGAGAGATATCAAAGAAAATAAATGTGTCATTATTTCGATATATGTCTTTATTCCCAAGTGAATCATTTCGATTATCAGATCCAATCGGATTGTACAGGATTTTAATAAAACTGACGAAATCCTATCGAAATCTGGTATAAAGAATGACATTTTCATCCCTAGTATCAGATTCTTCTGTAGGAATTTAATGGGATCTCATACTATCTTTTGACTGATCTTTAGTAATGTCTTCAGATACTGTGTTGTATTCACACAATAATACTCAACATTGTTAGACATTCTATTTTATCAAAGAATCAAAGAAATTTTAGTCGGTGAATGTTTATTTCATTTATTGTCAAAATGATTCATCTAGATAGAACAAAAAATGGCAAATATGCAAAATCAATCCTTGTATGTAATTATTTCTATTTCTACGAGATTTCTTCGATTGACAGATCAACAGTGTGCAGACTTTTTTCCTTGTATCCGTTTGTATAATATTTAAATGTACATGATATGAAAAATATTTAATTAGAATAATTTTTCAAATATTATTTATGTGTTGTCTATAACCTTCTACTTCAACTTAAATGAACTCAGTTAATTATTTTTATCAATAAAATTTAAAAAAGAATACATTTCTATGAGAGTTTTCATTTGCCGGATGAACAGTGGCTTTATTCTGGTTTGCCTTTAATGATCAGATTATACATTCATATGGATATATAGAATCATAATTCTTGCTCTCACACCTAGAAAATGTTATTCACTATTGATCTGCTTAAGTTCTGTGGTTTTTTTAGTCAAATTTGAGACTTTATATCTCGTGAATGGAAAGTGATATAAAGTTTCAAATTTGCCTAAAAAACCACAGAACTTATGTTACAACCCAATTGTAAAACAATAACCGCTATAAGAAACTTTTGTATATTCTATCAACAGACAAATATTTTTTTTCAGCTATGCTTACCGATGAAATTGTCATTGCTATTCATCCAAACAAACATAGCTATACCTATGGCGATGATGATTCCACCAGTTGACTGGGGATATCGAAATCCACTCGGAAAACGAATAAGAACACTTGCAACGCATCCTGAGAGAAAACGGCTGCTGGAATTACTGGAATGAGGTGATAACTCAAAGTATGTACTTATCGAAGCTTTTCCTATCGTTTTGATTGTCTGTGGAAAGTAAAAATTGTACTAAAAGTTATTAGTTACAATTAAACTTGCTCTTGATGTTGGATGATTGAGATAAATGAATGATTCTACAGAGACTACGGGGGCTCTTCAAGCTTGTTTCATAAATGAAAACAGAAAGGACAAAAAAGATCATGAAGAGGAAGGACAAAACAATCACGACAAGGAAGAACAAAAAAAAATTATGAAAACTCATGTTAAAAAAAATTTTTTTGAATATTCAATAATAATCGATTATAATCATACGATTAAAATCAATAATTTAAGAAGAAATAATCATAAGAAAATTAGTACTAAATCGATTATTTTGATTAATTTGACTAAAATCGATTCGAAATTGAGTAAAAAATCAATTTTAATTAAATCTAAATAATCGATTTTAATCAAATTAATCAAAATAATCGATTTAGTACTAATTTTCTTATGATTATTTCTTCTTAAATTATTGATTTTAATCGTATGATTATAATAGATTATTATTGATCATTCAAGAAACTCTTTTGTTTTTTTACATGAAAAGGATGGACAGAAATATTATGAAAAGGAAGGACGGAAAGGAAAAAGTCATACGTGTAGCGGAAATATAGGCATTGGTGTTGGTGGTGACAGAGGTGCCATTGTCAGAAGTTCCACCCAATCTTCTTTTGTGATTTGATAAACCAAGCTAGTTAACATAACCTTCAAGATGATGATTATTGTCACACAAATGGCTATTCTTTCTTGTAATAATTTTTCATCCTGGATAAAAAGTGCTGAAGCAACAATACCTGCCAGAACGTTCGATGAAAATTCGAATAACATAACTAAATTAAAAACAATAAAAAAAATAGTTGATGAACATTAGTAATGCTATTAGAAGGCTGTAGATCCACGTCTTTGCAAGGAGAAAACAACTGGCATGGGAACATTCCCAGATGCTCATTCACTTTTGGGTCGAGACTTTGCACACCTTGCAGGGCTTGATGAATTATATCTTCCATAAATAAAGTTCGTGCCCCTAACTTGTTTCTGAGGAGGTCGATCGTTTTTAGTTTTGTAGTTGGATGTTTCCATGGTATCTCAACCACGTTGTAAGAAATTGATCTCCGATATTCATGAAATTTTCAGCGTTATTAGAGCTTTTAATTGTAAACCTTTTGATAAAAAAATTTTGAGAACGCTTTTGTTTTGATGGAGATAGACTCGAAATACTTTAAGCAGTAGAAACCCAAAAACTCTCAAAAAAAAGAATTTTTCTTGACTGTTGTTGGATTTTTACTGCTTAAAATGTTTCGAGTCTATCTCCATCAAAACAAAAGCGTTCTCAAAATTTTTTATCAAAAGGTTTACAATTAAAAGCTCTAAAAACGCTGAAAATTTCATGAATATCGGAGATCAATTTCTTACAACGTGGTTGAGATACCATGGAAACATCCAACTACAAAACTAAAAACGATCGACCTCCTCAGAAACAAGTTAGGGGCACGAACTTTATTTATGGAAGATATAATTCATCAAGCCCTGCAAGGTGTGCAAAGTCTCGACCCAAAAGTGAATGAGCACCTGGAAACGTTTCCTTGTTAGTTACAAGCAGAAAACTAAAATGGTGAATGCATACTTCGCAGAATGACTTTCAAACATGTCTAATATGACTGTTTTCAGTGGTAGCCTAACGCAGTATTGCGACTAACACATTTTATTTTAGTGTGTGGTTTATCTATATTAAAATCTTTCCAAAATACTTACTGAAAAATTTAACCATACAATTCTTCAAAAACCATTTGCACCAGCCACCTTTCTTTACTTTTGGATCACCTAGAAAAAAAAACAAAGCGTCTTGATTACATTACGATCCGTTGTACTTATTCAACCATAAAAGCAAACTTAGTATTTGATTTTCAATTCGAGTAAGGGTGTGGGTGTGTGGGTGTAGGGTATGTGGGTGTCAGGCGGTGTGGCGTGTGAAAGTGTGTTTATCGCTACTAAAGCCCACACCCCACACCCACACCCGACTATTCGAATGATTATTTTCGAGAGAATCAAAACAGTTTCAAAAGAATTGAAATCTATCAAGTATATGGAAGCGAGAATATTCAAACATAGGAAATAATAAGTAACTTTCGTCGAGCTGATAAACTAAATAGAATTTTACACAAGACATCTTTTCAATTCACAAAAAGATAATGTTTTCAAGATTGTTTGTTACTTTTGACATTTGACCGTAATTTTAAAAACTTNAATGTAATATTTCGTTTAAGAGTAAAAAATTATTTACGTCTATAACTAAGAGAAAAACTTTTCTCAAATTTCAGGTATCATTCAAAAAATAATATAATAAATAGTTCATTTGTACTAGCAAGTATAAAATCAATATGTGAAAGTTTTTCACAAGTTCAACATGCAAAATTTTCTTAGAACTATGTCTTTGTTTAGAATGGTTATGAATGTTGCTCTTTTTTTCATCAGTTCATATTTACCTTCAGATGTTTCACCACGAACAACAATCCGATATTTCGGTACTTTGGCATCATTTAAAGCCCAGAGAATACCTGCTGTTGAACCACAAACGGAATAATTTCCCACGATGTTGAACAATGACAAAGAAGCGCTGGCAGGAAGACCAAAGTCAAGCTTTATATCATCAAGCATTTCTCCCAACCCAGGTCGAACAAGCACGGTCGTTTACGACCGTATACGGAGAAATACGATCATATACGGAGGAAAAAACGATCGTTTACGATTCTTGTACACGGAGTCCGTATATGATCTCCGTTTTGCTCCGTATTTTGCCGTATATGGTCGCATTTCTCCGTATATGACACGGCGATATACGATCGTAATACTGAGCCATGTATTACGGCCAAATACGATCCTATATAGCGATAAACGGAACGTATACGGCCGTTTACGACCGTATATGGACTCCGTAAACCTCGACCTGGGAAACCAACATCTTTGTGCAAAAACATTCGCCGTTCTACATTCTGATATTCGAATGTAACCATTTTGTTTTCAGTAATTTTTGTCTCTAAATATGTAGAAAGGAGAATCAATTAGAAAGAAATATCGAGAAATAAACAAAGAAAATTCACAAGCAAAGTATCAAAAGATAAAAATGACATAGTTCCTACTGCGCACGCATTAGCCATAAAAATTATCAAAAACTCAAGCATTTTAATGGTGCTTCAATGTAATAGGAGCAGGTTGATTCAGGAAGGATATTTTCAAGAGAGAATAGGAGAATGGATTTGAAATTCACCGAATTATAAAGAAAGACAAACAGATGATGCTACCAATGAAGTCGCACAAAATGTCGGTTAACTCCGATGTGAAAAGGCGAAAAATAGAAATAGGAGCGCAAGAATATGTGGCAGATCTACATGAAGGCCATTTGATAACGAGTGGGAGCAGAGAGTCTGACGTGGTCTAACGTCCGAAAAAGCAGCTTTAGAATTTTTACTCTGTTGCCTTATAATTCTGACTGAACATGTCTTCTTTGTGACTGGAAACTTATCGAAGTGCACTTCCTTTATTTAACCGGGCAACTTGGTAGATTGTTGCTGCCGTTGTTTAATGATTGGATATTAATTTTGTTTATTTCAGTGCTATCATCATATTTTTTGCGGTAAGAACAAATATCTCATTCAACGCAGTCCATTTGATTAATTCAAAATTATGAAGGATGTTTAGCTAGAAAAATTTCTTGAAGGATGAAAATTGTCACGATCTGTGCCATAAACTATAATGTTATCCTTTATTTTTTTTTCGTCTTTTTCTCTTTCTCTGCTATGGAGAGAAATGTTTTTCTATCATTACCTATTATTTAATAGTAATTTTAACTGAAGTTTCTTACGAAATATTGAAACCAATGATTAAATCGAATTACCATTGCAGTTTTTACTCACAATGGAAGGGCGTGTATTGTATGTTAGAGAAATTGAACATATTGGGGTCAAAATAAAGCTAATAGATATTCATTTATAGAAGAATTATCAAAACTCTTTTGAAATTAGAATTCGACAAAGTTTGAAATGCAAGATAGAATCAAGTAAAAATAATTTTCAATGATAGATCAAATCGAAAAGACATATTCTCCAAAGACTGGTTTGTTTATTTTCACATCCAAGTCTCTTCGAATTACCTTTATTTCGTACAAGATTACTGTTTGTGTTTCCTTTTACGATATTTGTTTGTTCATAAAATTCTTGATAATTATTAATATCACTAGCCAAAACCCGTGCATACTACATGGCATTACTTTTTTCTTTAACGTACGATCTCAAAACTTTAATCTTTCACTCGGTAATAGACACACAAACACTTAACATTATGTACACAGAAGTCCTACAGAGTGATATCTTTATACCACCAATAGCCCATGTCGCCTTACGGCCTTATAGGCTTATCTCTTTATTGTCTTAGCTCGTTATAGCCTTAATCCCTTACAGCTTTACTCCCTTATTGCATTCTTCTTTATAACCTGACCCCCTTATAGCCTTACTTAACCTACAACATTAGACCATTGACCTTTAACCCAGTACAGGCACAGAGACATACAGATGATAAACTTTATCATCTGTCTTTTCGTTTAATTTTTCATTAATTCTCTTTACAGGTTCAAGAACAGTTTGGTCATCATGTTGTTTATCAGTATCAATTTCCATTGCAGATGTTATATCAATACCTTGTGAATCTTGTTCATCAGATTTTGGATCAATATCATTACCATCGTACTCAACATTTTGTTGATGATATGTCTTGGAGCGCTTATTACCAGCTGATATTACCAAGCATTTTCTTGCTAACCATGACGAATAAAATATTGAGCCTGATGATGTTGATGGATATTGACGATGTATTGATGATATAGTATCATAACCACGACCATAACCTTCCAAAAAGACAGCAGAACATTCGAAGTTACTATAATTATCAGCACTCATTATCTGAAGAAAACGAAAAATTTAAATAAATAAAATTCGACACGAATATTTTTTATTCGATGTCTCAAAACAAAATAATAACTAACTATTTCTTCTTCATATTTCATGTCTCATTCGTATAAAGTTCAAAAATATGTGCATGAAAATTAAACAAATAAAAAAGCATTTTGTTTTTTAAATATGTATTAATCCAATATCATTAGAACTCAAAAAAAGAAAAAAAGGAAAAGAATTTCTTGACAATTATATCTATAACTTTTTGAATAAATGATTCTTTAAGTTGATGTTGTTCAAGTCGGTGTTGAAGTTCATTATGTTTTATATCAAGTATATCACTAAATTGACATATCTTCTTCATCAACATTATCGACAAAACCAAGTTCAGCAAGACTATTACATCGAAACAATTGATAGTATTTTGAATATGTTGTTCCTATTCTTCAATAAGATCATTATGTATTTTGGTTTTTTTAAATCACAAAGATTTTCATTCTCAACTAAGCATAAAAAATATTAAAATTTTCTATAATATGAATACATATAGGATGATATCAATAAATGCAAATATTATCTTTACAAGCAAAAATGTCTCGATCTCTAAATAAATATATATATTTTTTTTTCTATAAGAATCTGTTGATCAAAGAAGAACAACAACTCATTGAAATGGATAAAAATCATTAAGACAAAGTGGTGATTTAATAAATATCATGGAGAATGTAATAATGATAATTCATTTCCTAATATTACTCTCGATTGTTTTCATAAAAGTGTTTGACAGCAATTAGTAGATAACACTACTTTATAAAGGTTTTCTCTTCCAGAAGAACAATTTAAAACTTCACAAAGATCAGCATATTTTTTAGGGAGTATAGTCTTATAATATTTGGTACAATAGCCATACACTCCAAGAGTTCTAAATCAATCTCCAGAATGGCATCGCCGCCTCAGTACTCAAGCTGGATAAAATACTGACAACTGAAACGTCTAATTCCATGTAGCAATGTTTGATTGAATTAATTTTGAAGGAAAAATAGCAAAATTCAAGATCAACATGTCTTTCATACAATCTAGAAAGAGATATAAGTCGAATGCATTCTAACTAGAAATGAATTCTTTATCTACAATCTTGGAAATACCCGTAAGATCTATAATACTTGAAACTGATTCAGGATCTGAATTATACTTTTCATACTCTCAATGAAATTTCTTGTATCTGAACCTAATACTCTCTTCAACTGTATCAGATATTCCTATCAATTAGTTATATTCAATGATTAGCATTACCTAAATATTTCTCCACGAATCATGACAATGATCTACACAAACAAAGTTATAATTGAGTGTTACTTTCAAAAGTAATATCCATGGGATCAGTTCAGATCAACAGAAAATTTCTACATTCGAATTCGGAATCGACATTTTATCCTTGTCACGATGCCCCCTAGAAGTTGCAGTTGGCTCTCTCAGTGATTATGAGTATTATATCATGTATGTGTATACTCTCAGAAAAACATTTTCGCCATCTGGAAGCAAAAAATCTGAATAAAACAATCAGTGCCTTCATCAAGTTGAACTTGTTACTAATTCTTGAAATAAAATTTTAGATAATTAAATCTTTTCTAACTTTGAACAACAATCGATAAATATTATCCAGCTCGTACATATTGCTTTCAACTTCAACTGTTTCATTATGTTCAATAATAGCCAGTGGAAGAAGACTCGAAAAAAAACCAAAAAAAACACAGAAAACATTCAAATAAAATATTTTTATTTTACATTTGCTAGAAAATTTTCTTCTGATAATGTTTCATCATCAATTAGAAAACGATAAATTTTGACACCAGTTATATTAAGTTCATTCAGAATATATCGTTAAAAATATTGTAATTCACATTTTTATATTATTATATTAGATTTCGCTATAATTGGTATTATATTAACTTTACTATCGAAATGTTTCATTGTAACTAAATCAAACACTTTTAATGAATAATCTGTTAGATGAATAGAATATAAATAAGATATGAATAAATGTATCATAAGAATTCAATAAATTTCTTTTGATTTTAAGTTCTTCATTTAAACATGATTGAAATTGTGTATCAATAAAATTTCCAATCATTTTAAATGAATTATCGTTATTTATTTGATCATCAAAACTAGCTCTTTCAACAACAGTTAATTTTAAACAAATTTCATATTCCAAATAAATCATAAATATTTCCATGTAAAAATACAAACATGGAACATCAAGTGTTGATGATGTGATTCTAATCTTATATTAAATAAAATATCAAATAATGAAGAATTGCTACATGTTGTTTCATCAACACAAAGGATATTAAAAACAAAACCATCTGATATAGCTTTAACCATTATTTTATTTGGTAAATTATTAATGTTCCATTCTTCATTCAGTTCACATGAATGAATTGATGAAGTCTACATAAAAAAGACAATTAAATAAAATTATAAATGAGAATGATTGAATTTTATATCTTTTCAGACTTTAACATGAAAGACTTCGAAGGAGAAAGTACTTCTTTTATTATTTTCCTTTTAAATTAATATTAAACTTTTCACAAAGATTTTTTTCGTACTACAAGTAGAAGAAAGAACCAGTGAGAAGAAAGAATATTTCAGCCCTTTGTATTTATTATTATAATTCCTATTCGATACTATACGACATCTAGAGTTTAGTAAATGTATAAATTGGTATGACTGACAATTGATCATGTAAAATTTTACTTCTTTTTTTATTGCAATAAAACACATAATGATAGCTTAAGAAAAACATCTTTTCTAAAAAATACTCCATGATCAAATTTCAATAATAGATTTTCTATTCTTTGGATTATTTTTGATAAAAACAATTAATTTCAAATCGATTATCACACAAAAAATATATATATATGTATAACTTTGTGAAAGTGCAGGTGGAAATAAATATGTAATGAATGAGTATAACACTGCAACGAAGATCATATTTCAAATTTCTTTGAAAATTTTTTTTTTTTAAATTTTATTTCGAGCTTTCGACAATTTTCAATTAATTGTCATCATCAGGAAATAGTAACACAAAAAAACAAATAGAACTATATATAGCAATACATAAAAGGAATGTACATGTGGTCGGTTATACATCAAAGATTAGAGCCCTGCAGGGTGCTCGTAACCTGTCCTGTCCTGCCTTGCCCTGTCAGGGCAGGACAGGGCAGGTTGAGAAAACAGCAGGGCAGGGCAGGGTCAGGTTACGAAATTTTTACAGGGCAGGTTACAGGTTGTTGGCATGGTAACCTGCTTAACCTGCGGTTAATTTTGAGCGTGCTATTTTCTGCATCTTTTCAAAAAAATATTTGAAAAAGATAAATTTAGTGACGCTAATGCACTCACACATAAGACAAGATCGTTGATGATATTGCTTTTAGCTAATTTTGTTTATGCAATATTTTCTATTAGAAATCTTGAAGAAATTTAATGTTATTTTATCGGATTAAAGCTTCATGCGCATCTAACTAGATTAATTTTTTGAAAATTGATAGAAAATTCTAAACATTTCCGTACTTTAAAAATAGCAGGGCAGGGCAGGGCAGGTTACAGGTTACCATAAAAAATCTCAGGGCAGGGTGTACACAAATGTCTACAGGGCAGGGCCGGATCAGGTTGCAAAATTTTTACAGGGCAGGTTACAGGTTACAAAAATGTTGCACCCTGCAGTGCTCTATCAAAGATCACACATTTAAAAATTGAAACACATTTAAATTAATTCGAATTAATTTAAATGTGTGATCTTTGATGTATAAACGACCACATGTACATTCCTTTTATGTATTGCTATATATAGTTCTATTTGTTTTTTTGTGTTACTATTTCTTAATGATGACAATTAATTGAAAATTGTCGAAAGCTCGAAATAAAATTTAAAAAAAAACATTTTCAAAGAAATTTGAAATATGATCTTCGTTGCAGTGTTATACTCATTCATTACATACCAGGTGGCCCAAAAGTCGCGCACCAACGGAAAAATCGAATATTTCCACTAATAGTCAATCCAAGGAAGCTGATTTTTTTAGGGTTGATAGAG